>JAWZSL010000002.1:21087369-21352369 GCA_034769285.1 Lutjanus argentimaculatus
GCATAGAATCAAACACCTGTTCAAACTCATAGGCACATCTGACTATTCTTGTGCTTCTAAACAAGCATTTTAGCATTTAAGGAATATGTTTGGGTTTTTTGGAAACAATTTAGCTTCAAAATAAACTTTTCCTCTCACACACACACCCTATTTTCAGTGACATTGATTCTTAATTTGTCTTTTTTTTTCTCAATATTTTGTCCATTAAATACTATGGATGGAGTTTTTTTTAAAAAAACAAAGTGCTCTAGAAGTAACCTTCATCATGCCTCTGGATTCTCTTAACATAATCACTGAAATAAAATGTTTGATATGAAAAGATGACGTTTATGGTGATGCACAATCTATTTTTCAAACTCACCAACAATTGCTCCTCCAACAAGTCCAAATGCGATGGCCACACATGTGCCGGCAGCCTGGAAGCCTCCCTGTGTTCCTACAGATCTGTTTGCAAAGCTGCCTTCAAAGTCAAATACGTTGACCAACCTAGGCAGGAAAAAAAAAAAATCTTTTAATCCAGAGTTTTATATAAAACCTTGCAAACTCAATTCACACCCACCTGAAACTGCAAGTGTCTTTGAGAATTAAAGCAATCACAGAGCTCAGTCTGTATAATTATATGCCTAATAACTTGTTTGTGTGCTTTAGAGTCAGCAAACAGGCCAGATCAGGTTTTCTGAGCTTCAAGTTGTGTGTGTGTGTGTGTTTCTTGTGTGTGTCAGTCACTCACCCCTCATGGCTGTAGACATCTTCAGTGGCAGCTGCAGCAACAATGGCGCCTATGAAGCCACCGAGCATCCCTGGCAGAGCGTGCAGATTGTGAACACCACATGTGTCCTGGAGCTTCAAGTATTTCTCCAAGAAGGGCTGAGAATGAGATAAATAGTCACACATTACTTACTGAAACTGAAGCTAAAAACTAAAACTGAGCAAGCCCAGTGCAAAAACACAAAAACAACTGTCTTTTTTTCATATTATTTTGTGTTTTTCAAAGTTTATATATTGTGACAAAATAAATCCTCTGTAAATGTTATCTCTATCATTATCAAATCCTTCTCCACAATGCTAGGAACATCATTGTGGTATAAAAATATGAAATCCGTACTGTTTTGGTCTAAAATCAGCCATATAACATACAAGGTTACTGACTCTAAAAATTATAGTAATTAGTCTTTAAAAAAAACTCACCAAGGGTTAAGTTTTTTTTTAATTTTTATTTTTAACTAAACTGATATGAATTGTTTTATAAATCAAAAGATTGGATTATACATATACATTAATAATATAACAAATAGTAAAGTATAATAATAAAGAAGTTTCCATTGCAAAATTTATGCTTTACCGAATCAGTTATTTGGATTTGGGTGCGTTCCTGCCACCTCTTTTGCACATTTTTTATGGCTTAATTTAATGTTAAGTGACTCATCGTGAATTGCTTTTGGAAACAGATATACCTCCTCTGACAAAATAGTGGTAGGCATGCCAATGACATTTACAGTTACTCACTTTTTGAGGTGTGTCACAACAACTTGCTTGTGATCTGTTTCCAAACGGTTTAGTTAACTGCTTCTTAAATGAGTCATCACTTCTTATAATCCTGTTTCCTTCTAAGACAGCCTGCAACTGGATTCTTTTTTTGTTTCTCCTTTTCATTTTGCTTCCTTCATTTTTCATCTAAATTCTTAAAATTCCACTTTTTCCTTTTTCTTTTTTTTTTTTAACTTTCCATCTGCAACATAGAGCCACAGGACAAACTTCGAAAGATCAAAAGTTCAGAAAAGGAGGACTGCAGGCTCACCGTGATAAACAGGTACCAAAGGTGGAGATGATGCCACAGCAGAAACCCACGATCAGTGAACCATAAGGAGTGATCATGAACTCTGCTGCTGTTCCCATGGCAACACCACCTGCCAGGGTGGCATTCTGGATGTGCACCTGTCAGGTAAAACAGCACGTTAGTTACAAGAAACACAGAGATGTCACATGACCAGTTGTAGATTTTATGTTTTTCAATGATGTAATGTTACCATGTCGAGTTTTCCTCTCTTCTGAGACATGCTGGAGATGGCCACGGTGGTGAGAACACTGGAGGCGAGGGCGAGGTACGTGTTGATGGCTGCTCTGTGCTGTCCGTCACCGTGGTCTGTGATGGCTGAGTTGAAACTGGGCCAGAACATCCACAGGAACAGAGTACCTGAGGGGTGAGAGAACAGCAGTTAGATTAACACATTTACACAGGTTTGACAGTGATGAATGTAAAATATTCTATATGCCAAATGAACTGCTGCATAAAGAAAACACTGACATGTAAGGTTAAAAGGGATGTGAGGGTTTAAGACTGGGTTTCACCAGCAAAGATTCATTTAATCTAAGATTAGTCCTAATCACAGTTTAAGCAAAATTTAAAAATAATCTCAGTTCAATAAATCCATCAATATGAAGATGCTTCCTTATCTGAATTAAAATTAATTTTAAAAAATGATTAAATAATAAATTTCTGTGCTGTCAAGACCTAGTTAAGTATAAAAGACGGGAGAACACCATTAACTTTTGGCTGCTCTGTATAAGTAAAAAGTTTTGGTTTGTAAATTGATTGTCTCCGAAGCAACCCAGCCTAAGAGTACAATATGAGTCGCCAGTCACTCACCAATCATGGCAAACACATCAGAGTGGTAGACTGATCCATTGAGGCGTTTGCTTTGGTGTAGGTTTGGTCTGTAGAGGACCCAGGAGATGGCCAGACCGTAGTAGCCTCCAAAGGCGTGAATGACCATGGAGCCACCAGCATCTCTGCACTGTGAGAGGAAAGCAGCGCAAAGAAGAAATTGTAAAGTTTGAAGGAAAACTCTCACTCCTTGGACAATAATTAAGTCCCCTGTAGGCTGACTGTATTGGATGAGACTCACATGAAGGAGGCTGAGGATGATGTATTCCTCCACAGCAAACAGCGTGATGCCAAATAGGGTGACAACCATTAGCTGGACGGGGCTCACTTTTCCCAGGAGGGCGCCGTAGGCAATCAGAGAGCCGGCACAGCAAAAGTCTGCGTTGATCAGACTGTCGGGGAGAAAGAAAGGGACAATGAGTTGGTTTTGGTATTATGGTTTTAACTGCAAGTGTGTTTGGGAATTGTTGGCCAGGATTGGATCAGATTACTTTGAAATGTAGCAAGTTACTTAATAAAAATTACATCACAATTTTTGTAATTAGTCATAATCTACTGGATTACAAAAATGTAATGTAATCTGATTACTTCTGGATTACATTTTGATTAATTGAAAATCAAACACTGACAATATTGCAACTACTACTAAAAAACAAAAATTTGAGTTCCACAATTATTTGTTTTTCTTCTTAAACATCTCAAAACTTTTTCAGTGCAAACAAAATAAATTTTTGCCTGTGGTTCTTTTTTGTGGAGCACTTATCTAAGAAACCCTGTACGTCAGACATGCTTTTATGTGTTCTATTTCTGTTCTATTTATCATGAAAAAAGTGTCATGATTTTTAAATTGCCGAGATGTAATCACAAATGTAACTGAGTTATCATTGACAATGTAATTATGATCAAATTACATGTTTTTTAAAAATATTCTGGACTGATTATAGTTACTTATTAATCTGATTATGTAATCTTGATTACATGTATATTGTGTAATCTTGATTACATGTAATCCATTACCACCCAGCCCTGAACGTGGCTCTGTCTTACAGAGAGGATTGTGTCCCAACCTCATTATTTAAGCTCACATTGTGCTCACATGTTTTGTATTCCGACAAAGCAGAGTTGTTATAGTTTTGTATTTTTCATTAGTTTTTACTTTTATTTTGCTTTTAATTTTTGTTTTCAATTCAGTTGCATTTCAGTCAGCTTCTACAGTCAATTTGTTCATTTGACTTTAGTTTTTATGTCTAAAAATGTTTAGTTTTAGTTTAGATAATTTTTAGATTCATTTCAGTTTTGTTTCATCTTGTTTCCATTCTTCTTTCATAATTCTTCTTTCATAATTTTTATTTCAGTTAACTAAAATGTTTTTTTTTCACACCTAGCTTTAGTTTAGTTCACTATAGTAACCTTGCTACACAGTTGTGTTTACACAGAAACCTACAGCACAGGGATATTGTTTGTTCTCCGGGTGTCAGAGTGTATAGTTCACTGTACTCCACTAATGAAGCATTACACTTCTATACCATTACATTGGACTCATGATTGGCAGTTTAGGGGAAAACAAGATAAAAATTGATACAGCAAAACCAGAATTATTTTCTTTTTTATTCCATGTATTCCTCTCTGTCAAAACATGCCGCCCAAATTGCCCACAAAGCAACTTGACCATTATCACAGTCACTAATAGCGACTAATGTAGCCAAGTGACATTGCTTTAGGCACTTTATCAGATTGTGGGGCCATTAACGTCTTAATACATAATAATAAAATTATTGTGTTGCTGTTGTACTTCCTGTAAAGATCCACAAACAGACATGATTATGTAAATTTGGTGGATTTCCCCAACAGAGTGAACAGAGTGAGGACAGGACAATGTGACAGTGCAGATAAGATGGTAGGTGCATGTAAGGGTGGAGAGGGGGAGTTAATACTGCTGTCAGTGAACAAACTTGAATAGCTGGATCTTGAGTGCCTGCTTTGCCTCAAGGACTTGACGAGGTAAAACCAGACAAAAGATTCTGACAGCTGTGACAAAAGACCATCTTTAAAACTGGAACTTTCCTCTCCAGCTTTAAAAATTCAAAGGTCATCTTGGCAACGCACATGTGCACTGACACCTGCATCCTTCCACTTCACTAAAGGCCTGATGGTGCACAATATAAGCAGACTCACCTCTCCACGCCGATGTAGATTTTTCCGGTGGTGTGGTCGAGGGAGTGGAACCAGCCCTGCATGAGAAGAGCCCACTGCAGACCAAAGGAGGCAATCAGGAAGTTGAAGCCCACGCCGCCAAAGCTGTAGCGTTTCAGGAAGGTCATGAGGAAACCGAATCCAACAAAGATCATGACATGGACATCCTGGAAACCTGGAGAGAGGGACATAAACACATTTTGTTAACTGGTGTTGAGGTGTACTGGCATGATTTAGAATGATTAAATACAACACTTAGAAACATATCAAGCTTTGACAAAATATCTTTCTCTTTGGCACTTTCATTTTCTACTTCACTCAAATTAACTTATTATAGTCCTCTCAAAAAATGTTAAGCAAGTTTATTAAAGTTGCTTTTGCACAGTCACAATGTAGATTCTTGTTGGAAAAATAGCCTCCTTATACTTCAAGTTGTATTTATAACCTTGTGGCCACTTCTTCAAAGAGAGAAGCAGGGGAGCTAAGACAGGCTAAAATTGCCACAATCTGCTTCATAACTATGAGAAATATGTTTAAAATTGTAGACATTTTTTTAACAGATTAAAAGGAGAAAATCAGAGGAAAAAACACCAAAGTGACACATCTCTGTCACAGGATCATCAAAATAACACCTGCATTTACATATATAACCGTTATTTGCGAGGTCAGTTTCCCTATGTATTATTATACTTACTGGGATATCTGAAGTAGAAGTCATTCTCAATGTCGCTGGTGATGTTGTGATCCCTCTTGTGCTCTACCCATCTGCGTGCATCTGACTCTTCGTCGTACCGAATGAAAACTCCAAACAGCACAATCATAGCAATCTGCCAGACGAAGCAGACAGCCGGCAGACTAACACGAACATTGGTGTTCTTTGTCCGGCCAAAAAAATTGCACATGTTCTCGCAACAGTTTCCCATGGTGGCGGCGGTGATGACTCTCTGCTGATGATACTGCTCTGATCACTCCTCAGCTGGGTCCACGCTCCTCCTCACTCTGCTGTGACTTCAAGCAGCTTCTCTGCATGGATTTATATGGGTTTGAATGTCTGGAGGGGTGTGGACACTCATGCACTGCCTGGGGGGCGGACACATGCACCTGTCAGTAGGTAAACCACTCCTTTCCTACCAGCGGTGTAACAAGTCAGCACCGGGCCCTAATGCAAGATTATCTAACTGGGTCCTGCCCATCACAATCAGGCATAATATCATGTAATGTCAGTGAGTGAAAAAGTGAAAGCATGCAGCTTTAAAACGACCATCAACAGCAAAATGTACAGCAGTAACATAGAAGAGGAGTCATAATAGCAAGACCAAGATAGTGATAAACTAGCTTCTCTGACAAAATCTGGTGTTGGAGCATCATAACAGATTAAAGCATCATCTCTGTCAGAGCAACTTCTCACATATGAAAACTGACTGGTGACATCGCACCTTTACACTGATGAAATACAGTAAAATCACAGGTGGCAGCTCACCTTAACACGGATGAAAATACACTAAACTAACAGATGATGACACACCTTTAAAAAGAAGAAAACAGTAAACTAACAGGTGACAGCTCACCTTTACCTAGATGAAAATACAATAAACTAATAGATGACGACACAACTTTAAAAAAGGTGAAAATACAGTACTGTACACTCGGCGCACCTTCACACTGACAACAATCTTCATGTCTACATGTTGGCATTAGCAAATAGACAAAACCATAAGTGTGTCGGTTGATTATTTGGCAAGTAAAATAATAAATAAGTTCTACTTACATGGGTCCACTCTCCTGAATTCATTCATGGGAACAACATGTGCTGCTCGTCTTTCTAAAACTTTATGAAAGAAAACTGCTTTTTCTTTCTCAGCTGTTTCGTTCAATTCTGGCTTCTCAGACTCACTTTTGTGTTTGCATATTGCTCGTTTCTCACTTAAATTTTGCTAACTAGCTTTCTGTTGATTTTCCCTCGTGGTAGTTTTGCACATGTCCATAACTGCAATAACCCAGAATTCCATACGGACGCTCCTTGTACTTTTTGAACATGAAATCGCTAATCGCACTCCTTATTTAAACTTTATTTAGAAACATGACATAGATGTATGAGTCAATAAACTATAAGCTCATATATGATTACATAACTCGTATATGACGTATAACTTGTTTGTGTTATTGTAATGTTATGTATTTGAGGAATGACAGCATGTTTGCGGCACCATGTACTAACTGTCTTGACAGCATAAGCACTATAATACCATCCCACCCCGACTTACATGTTAAACAGTGGCAGTCACAGTACATTAGTAGCTATACTGTATTGTAAATATAGGGGCTCCTGTCTGTGTAGTGAATGATTGGAGACTCGTGCATACGGCCCCGGGTTGGTCGCTTGCACTAATACAGTTGCAATACTTGCATATCGGGTAGTTCCGCCCTTGCTACCTGCCCTTATAGCCAAATCAGCATATAACTGGCAGAACTCCTAGAACAGGTACCTGTTGGACATTTTATGTTTATTGGTGTTTTCCAGTGCAGTGACAAAGCAATGGCGCAAGTAACAAGCAAAACAGAAACAATATCAAAACCAAAAGCAGAACTCAAGACAAATACTGATGACATTAAACACACACACACACACAACACACACACATACATAATATACATATATATATATATATATATATACACATATTATATATATACACATATATATACATATATATATATATATATATATATATATGTGTATATATATATATATATATATATATATATATATATATATATATATATATATATATAAGCTTCAGTTCAGTTCATGCCTGTCAGAGTAGTCTGAGCTAGTCTAACTAAATGGTGGGAACCCAGGTATTGGATGTGGTATGGTATGGATGTGTTCAAATTCATCAGTGCTCTATTCAGTTTTAACGACAGTCATTAGGAGTCGCTAGTCCTGGGAGTCAGGTACAGTATGAGTGATACAGTCACATGACTGTGAACCACTGTTGTTTTTGGAGGCCATGTTGTTGAATCTCCTGGGCAAAGATGGAATAACAGCATTGTAAATAGGAGAGAGGTTATGTCTCAGGCCTCTTCCTCTGTTGAGAGTGGGTTTCTCCATTTTAACATAGATGGCTTCCTTAACTCCTCTCTCAAACCATCTGTCCTCCCTGTCTAGAATGTGGACGTTGTAGGTAGGTATTGGTCTGTGTGAGTGGGCTTCCTATATACCCCAATGTGGAGGCTCCTGTCCTTACCAGTGTGAACTTCACAGTCCAAGAAAGGCAGGCAGTTATCCTTGACATCTTCTCTAGTGAATTTAATGTTTTTATCCACTGAGTTGATGTGCTCTGTAAAAGATTGCACTTCTTGGGCTTGGATTTTAACCCATGTGTCGTCCACATACCTGAACCAATGGCTAGGTGGTGTTCCTCTAAAGGATTTTAGAGCTTTGCATTCTACCTCCTGCATGTACAGATTAGCCACAAAGGGAGGGTGGTTTGTAGGCATTATACGCACAGGTGGAACTAAATAATTAAACTACTCAAATTATTGTAATTTTTTGGGAGTATTGCTATTGATAATTGATAAAGTATTAAAGCGATATTCCACCCATAGATGGTAATCCACTCAATATGTACTCACCCCTGTGCCGATGTGAGGATGGGTGAAGATCTTCAGTTTACAAAACAATCCTGGAGTTTCAGCAGAAAACAGGGTTGCAGCTAATGGCAGTGATTGGAGACCAAATGTAAATGTTAAAAAAAGAACACAAAACAAACACAAAATGTCTCCATCCTGCTCGTGTGGTGTAATCCAAGTGTCCGTGAGCTGCAACATTAAAATTTAACCACAAAAGACGCCATTTACACCATGTTTTAAGCCGAAATGTCAACTGTAGCATGTAGCAGGTAGCATGTAAACATGGCGTCGATGTATTGCGAGACTTCGTATGTCTCGCGATATTTTCACACGTGCATCCATTAAGAGATATACGAAGTCTCGCGATACATTGATGCCATGTTTACATGCTACCTGCTACATGCTACAGTTGACATTTCAGCTAAAAACATGGTGTAAATGGCGTCTTTTGTGGTTAAATTTTGTCATGGCTCATGGACACTTGGATTACACCACACGAGCAGGATGGAGACATTTTGTGTTTGTTTTGTGTTTTTTATCCATGGTCTCCATTCACTGCCATTGTACTGGATTTGGCTGCAACCCTGTTTCTGCTGAAACTCCAGGATTGCTTTGTGCCAGCTTCCCTTTTTCTACGTCTATCCTCCATCTTGTATTTTTTTATATCTTACTGACATCTTCTACCAAGTGCCCCTCACTGCCGTGGGCTATTTGGAGTGGTGTTCATTGTAGTCAGAGTCAAAGGTCTACAGCAATTATGTCTTCAATGAGGTGACAATCGCAACCTCCTGGGCTTCTCTGAGTGTGGCCTGTGTGATATTTTCATGAAGTTACTGTGTTTACTGACCCTGTCAGTTGCCCTTGCGGCACGGCCCACGGGGACTCCTCCTGTTTCTCAAGATTAGCCACTCCAGGCCTGGTAAAATTGTTCAGCTACAGAATCCAACACCTGTGATAATGACTTGCCAGGACTGTTCACTTGGACCTGTACTGTAAATGATTTTTGAGTGTCAGGCAGCTAAGTGCTCTGTGAAAGCATTAAACTGGTCTTGGATGAACACACGTCAGTCAGGCTGACACAGCCTATCATCACCAGAGTGGCATTCTGAATTAAGGTGTGGACACCTTTGATTAGAAGGCTTGGCAGTGTTTTTGACCACAGGAATCAGAAAACTGCTAATAGAGTCATCCATATCCAGTTTTTTTGTTTTGTTTTGTCTTATTCTAACTTTAACAGAGGAATTACTGAGCATAAATGCACATTTCTGGTTTTATATTGCTGCTAGCCATTTAGCCTCTCCACTGGAGCAGCTGGGATTAAGTGCCTTGTTTAAGAACCCTTTAACAATGGGCACTGGGGCACTGAGAGCTTTAGTAGGAAGCGTAACTAAATGTACTTTTAGTTCTACTTATCTTGATATATTCTTTCTGTACATTAAGTGGCCACCTTCCTGTGTGACAATGAGCTTTGTGTTCGACAGACTATAGAAACTTGTGTAACACTGAGGAAGAACTGTCTTTTCCAGGATACCCCACTCTCTCTTTCCTCTTGTTCCCCAGCTGCCTCTACTGCCAATAAAGGACAGTTGAAGAAGTCCACTACTACCACACTGTGAAAATAATCCACAGCAAGTAAAAATTCTGCATTCAAAACCTTACCTACACATGTAAGTATTAACAGCAAAATACACTTAAAGTGTTAAAAGTAGTTATTCTGCAGAAAAACAGTCCCTGTCAGTGTTTTACTGTTATATCTGATGGCTTAATATTACTGCTGCATTAATGTGTGTGTTGCATTTTACTGCAGTAGTTGTTAAAGGTTGAGCTAATTTTAAATCATTTTACATACTGTTGGGTGGTTTAATCTACAGCAATGCATCATATGCTAAAAGATCATCATATGTTTGTAGCATCGCTGTCTGGTGAGAACCACATATTTCTAAAAAGTCAACATTTCATGAAGAAAAACTGTTTTCAGCTTTGTGACAGTGTATTTTCCATCAGATCCGAGGTGATTTATAAATAGTTTATTTTGCTTAAGAGGTAGGGGAATTTTCTCAACACTTAAAGGAACATTTAATCCTTCAGTTTATGAGAGAGTTTATGAGACACTTAAAAAAATACAAAAACACCAAATTTAGAGATACATGGTCTTCACTGGACAGGAAGGGTTTGAAGAATTGTAATATGAAAGGTAACTAGTGACTAAAATTGTCAGATAAATGTAGTGGAGTAGAAAGTACAATATTTGCCTCTGAGATATAGATGTCGGCCTATAAAGTTACATAAAATATAAATACTCAATAAAGAACAAGTACCTCAAATTTGTACAGTACAGTACTTGAGTAAATGTACTTCCTAGGTATTCTACCACTGACAAAGGCAAAACTGGGTACTAAAGCAACAGTGCGTTGGTCACTCATTTCCTTAAGGACTCTAATCTTTGGTCTGGAATAGACTAGACTAGACTAGCAGAGGGCATGATATCAGTCAGTGATAGAAAATTAAGATCAGTTTGACTCAAAATATTTTAATAGGAACAAAAGGAAATCCTCTAAAGTGTAATTTATTATTTTGACAGTTTTATTTAAGTGACAGCCTATTCTGTCTTTCTTTAATGCACAGTGAGTGAAGACATGGTCGTCCTCTCGCTGCATCATGTGCCTGCTGGTTATTTGTGTTCCCCTTCTACGAATCATGTGTGTTGTGTTCTTGTTGCATATTCCAATCTCGTTGATAATCTAACAGAGAGATTCCAGTTTGAGGATTCATCACACCGCGTGTCAGGGCCCTGCTGTACCTGTGTGACACAAAGAACATTCCAGATGATATCTGTTTTCCTTCCTCCACACATTTAACTTCTTCAACTCATTATGTAACACACAGATTCTTCTCCCTGATGAAATTGCAACATGTGCTCAAGAGTCATCCTATGATTTATGATGTGTACTCGAACTTGACTTTAATAGATAATGGCTTTCATTGTAATGTCTGTTGTATTTGTACATATTGCCCAATATCACATACAATGCATCACTAGGCATTTAGGTTTTATAAGCCCATGCAAATAAGTCTTCAAAGACACAGGTATACGATTCTTATTAGATACGATACATAAGTTGCACAGTTTTTACAGGGTAAAATAAAAATATTTGTCTGAAATCTTTGGAAGGCATTTATGTTTTCATGACAGACAGAGTTATGGCCTTGTGTTTTCAGGATGTTTTCACTGTATTATCTTGAACTGCATTGTCTTGTTGTGCGTTTTAATTTGAATTTGTTTTAAATGAAACCTGCAAATTCACTAGTGATGAACTGAAACTAGAAAAGGTCCAGTACAGCGGTGATGGAGAAATCTCACAAATATGAGATCATAGTAAATGCTAAAATGTACAGTTTCACAAGTAAAGAAAAGGCCATAAAGTCAGTAGCAGAAAGGACTGCAGGTATACAACATCTGTCTCATGGAATTGGTCTTTTTGTGCTTGAACTCTTTCTCACCTGTTACAAACAGATTGTCTTGCTGACGTAGATGGATTATGAGACAATGGGCTCCAGGGCACAGACGCGTAAAGGATCCCACCCCCCTTACAGGGCAGGTAGAAGGACTTGCAGCATTAGCACAATAACTAAGTTTACCTATTTTAGTATATGTATTACCGGAGTAATACAATAACTAAGTTTCCCTGTAGCTCCACACACAAAACAGCATATTGGATTTTCCCCCACAGGTTTGATATTGCGCGAATTACTCAGACCTTCTAAAGCCCTGTGGATAAACTGGGTGGATAAACACTTCAAATGTATCATGATGGATTCTTTCTTATGACATCTGCAAAGTGAATGCTTTTGCTATTCCTTCAGTTTTTCATTAGGACTTTCAGGGCTCTGGTATTGACATGAAGCCTAAGCACTTTGACTATGCAACACAAAATGTAAAGGTTCTGACTTAGGGGTGACCTTAGGCCCAGTAAACCCATTCAGAAAACCACCCATGCTACCTGATGTCTTCACACAAACAATGAGATTTTTTTCCCCTCTTGTTTTATTTGAATGACTTTTTGAGAAGAAGAAAAACAACAAAAACTGAAGTCTGGTGTTGCTACTGTTACTCCTTTAAACCGAACTCAATCATTTTGAGGTTTAGATTGTAGGTTGGACAAAACAAGACATTTGAAAGCTCTCTGTAATAATTTTAATCATTAAGCTCTGTAAAAAAAAACAATCAAAAATATAGCTCCATTTGTAGCTCAGATGTTAGAGAATGTACCCCATGTAGCAAGGCTGTGAGTCCTCTGCAGTGGCCATGGGCTCAACTCTCGCCTGCCCTCCTTTTTTTTCTTTTTTTGAAGAATACTTTTTATGTTTTCTGTGTTATTCCTGAGAAATCATAAAACAGTCACTGGCAAATGGTGACTATTCTCAAGAGGAAGACTAACAGGTGGCAGGGTGGCATAGAGAGGGGGAAGAATGTTGATCAGTCACAAAGCCATATTTAAATCACTGTCACCGCAAGCATCTGCTGAAAAAACCCTGAGGAAAAAGAGGTTCTGCCTTTGGGGAAAACTTGAATAAACAGAAATAATATACCAGTGCTGCAGAAAGGACAGCAGGAAGTGAGCATGCTGATTTGTCTACATAAAAAAGATTATTTTATATCAAAAGAGTGGAAATTTGCCAACAAAATAATTGTTGCTCAACTACATCGATGCAGAAGTGATACAATGTCATCTTAAAGAGTTACAGAATGGTTAAACATGTGACAGAGGGACCGCATGAAGGTTTTAGATCTTATCTGTTACAAGCATTTCAGCGATGTTGTCTGTCACATGGTGTGGCATGCTCTGTTCGCTGCACAGAGCCCAGGAATGATGCTGCTGGAGATACTATGAGCTCCTGTCAATCTACAGGTAAGTGAGACACAGATCAGTGCTTCACTGCTATTCAAAACAAAGCTTTTCAATTTCTTTCTTTTTCTTGGCTTTATTGCAAAAAATAAATAAAAATAAAAAAATAAATAAAATTTTAGCATACTGGTGTGTACCTGAAGTCAGAGTAATCATCAGTATACTTCAATTGTTTTAACGATTTGTTAACTTTAAGTTTGCTATTTTGGAACAATTACTTTTGTACTAAGTATATTTCGGTTGTAATTAAATTGTAGCAAAGAACAATTTTAAGTGTATTTAGTGTACTTTTATGTGCTAAAGTAGAATAACTTTAAGTTTACTTAGCACACTTAAAGAATATGGGTGTAAATGTAAATATACAGACATGCTTCATGAAGGAAATTAAAAATTTGCTCTGTTTGTGTTACTTCTTCAAAGTACACTGTAGCACAGCTTTATGTAAACTTATATAGAAGTTCACTTTGTGTATGCATACTTAAATACACTTCTAATGAAGTGAAATTAAAGTATACTTTAATGAAGCATTACAAAGGACTTGAAAATAATGATACTTCTCAAAAATAAACCAACTTATCACTATATGTATTTGCAATTTAGTATACTTGTTAAAAGTATACTAATGTACAATTTATAATATACTTAAAACAAAGTGCACTTCTTGCAAGTGCACTGAAATCCCACTTTAAGTATTGGAGAATTATTTTTTTAGTACATTGAAGTTGAACTTAATGACATTTATTTTAAAGTACACTTTAAATTTACTTTAAATTAAGGGAAAAAAGTACAAATATATACTTGTAACAACTTTTGTATTCTTTAAATTATATTCCTAAAACACTAAGGTTTACTACTTTTTTACTTGAACACAATTATGTGCACATTCCTCTTGCATTATCTGCAGAAATGTATTCACTTTGCCACAAACACCTACACACTCACGCTGCAGCTGCAGACCACTTCTGTCAGTGTCTGTCTGGGAAATAATGTGAAACCCACAGTGTTTACTGCTTTTGCTTCCTTTGCTTCCTTCTTACATAACTGAACAAGAAGGCATACCTTATTAATCCCCGAGGAGAAATTACAATTTTTTCACTCTATTGTAATTTTGTACGTACATACACAGGCCCGAAATACACACAAGTGCACAAACAGTACCTAGGACAAGACCCCCATGCAGTTAGGGGATTGGTGCCTTGCTCAAGGGCACCTTGGCAGTGCCCAGGAGGTGAACTGGCACCTCTCCAGCTACCAGTCCACACTCCATACTTGGTCTGTGTGGGACTTGTACCTTTCGGTTCCCAAGCCAAGACCTTAGAGCTACTGTCACCCCAACTGAAAGTCTGTTAGGCTGGATGCAAAATGATTCATTTAGTCTGGAATAATTTTGCATCTCATTCATTCATCTCAGTTACAACATTATTTTCTATTGTGCAGTCGATGACAGGTGTATGAAAGGTGAGTTCACCTTGTGACATTGATCTTCACAGTTAAGCTGATGCAGCAGTTACTTTCTCATGACACCTTGCTGATTGCAGGAAATAAAGCATCAATCAAGCATTTTGCTCTTTGATTTGATCCGTCTGGAGCAGCCTGAGGAGTGTGACTAAGCAAAGAAAAATTCAGCAGACCTGTGCAGTACATAACAGTGCACACAGTCAGATGCCACAGAGATATGGGCGCGTCAGGCAGTCGGCTGGTTCTTAGTGACAGAAAACTACTGTACACTCTGGGGATGATCTGACACTCAGATAACCCGCTGCGATCAGAGTTTTACTTTGTCAAATAGCATCTTTGTCTCACATGGTCCATCGTGTGACAAGTTTTACGCACATGCACATCACTCTGGAGGTGTCACAAAGCCTCATGTGCCTCCATCAGCCACACAGGTGACTCTGACCAACAATGGACAAATATTACAACACCGATCGTGATACCACCATTTTCATTCTTTATTCTTGGGTGTTTTCCACTCACAAATTTTATTTCTGAAAATGTATACATTGATTTTTGGTTGTTTGGTTGGTTGGTTGATCAGCTGGTTGTTTGACTTTAGTGCACTTTTGTGCATTAGAGAACAAAATAATTCAAATCAATTCAGTTCATTTAATTCATTTGTTTCTGTCTTTTCTTTAAATCATGTATTTATTTGGAAAACCAAACTGTTAGAAAATCAGACTTTATTATGACAACTTTTTAACTTTTATCAGATACTCACATTAGTTCTGACTTAGATGATTTCACTGATGCATATACAAGAAATCCATTTTTCTGGTTGCAAATGTTTTTGCTGGAATTTTCCTTTCCATACGCATATATTATGATTTACTGGGTGACATAAGTTACAGAATTTTAATGCAGAAATTGTGACATGTGACACCTCAGACCTTTTTTTTATATATATAATAATGATTTTTTTTATTGATGAAAATGAGGATACAGATAACGTACATCTGCTCTGTAGTTGACATTTTTCAACAATATTGAAAAAATAAAATAAATAAATAAAGGAAAAAAATAAAATAAAACAACAATCGAGAGAAGACAGAAGAAAAGAGAAATAAAGGGTTCAAAAGAAAAGAGATGTACCATGCACTGTCTGTCTTCCCTTAAAATGCTAATAATAACAACATGAAGAGACAAACAACCCCCCACCCCCCTAAACCCCCTGTATTTAGTGTGATTCTTTGCACTTAGAATGGTATTAACCCATATAAACTGCCATATTAATAGTATAAATATGAACATATATTTGGATATAAAAAAGAAAAGAATGAAAAAGTAATAAAATAAAATAAAATTAAGTCCAGTTGTAAGTAATACAGTCGGTGAATGTTAGCCATCACATTTAAGATGAGGTAAAGCATCTATGAAGGCTCCCCATATCTTCCTAAATGTTGTGGGTCTTTTTCTGACATTGTAGAGGATTTCCAGTTGACTAAAATACATTTTTTCCCAGCAGTACTAGCAAGTAAAATGAAATGTCGGATAAAGTTATTTATTTTCAATGCATTCAAATCTCCCAGGATCCAAACTTTGGGATCTATAGTGGAATATTATATTGTGTAACGTCTGAGGTAATTTTAATAATGTATTTCCAAAACTCTGCAATCATTGGGCAGTGCCAGATCATATGCACACCTCAGACCTTTTAATCAACTTTTAAATCCCATTCATACTAATTAGACCCTTTCCCACTTTTCCATCTCTTAATACTTTTATGCTTCTCCATAAAAAGCCAACAATTCATTAGCTTTTCAACAAACTTTAAAATACTCCACAACATACATTATTGGTATTATTCTAATTTTAAAGCCAGTAATGCAGGTTAGTAGCAGCTTTTCAACATGCAGCACTCACGCTGCAATATCTTCAAAAGTTAAATTGCTTCTCTAGTACATGCAGTACTCTGAATACTCTTCATCGGCGTGTTCCAGCTCTTTACTGAAACCATATGATGTTTACATTAAGTACAGTAAATTCAGCAAAAGACCTGCAAAAGACTTGCATCACTGAATCACATACTGCATCTTGTGCATCATTTTATACACTTGTCCTCAAAATTCCGCGTATAAACATATTCGTATTTTCAGAAACTTTGGCATCTCCACAACTTTAAAATGCAGCTCTGTTGGTTTGAACACTAACTGGCTGCACAGCTTGAACTCATGCTAACTGCTCCACTGGCAGGGCAGTGGGATCAAGTTACTCCTATCTGGCATTCCTACCTTTTTTATTTTATTTTCAATCAGCATTTCAAATGACACTGAGGAGTTTGGGTGGGTCTGATTTATGTCACCACTAATTTATTTATTCAATCATACTGAAGTTCCCAGCACTTGTTCCTGCAAACAGCAGAAGGCAGCAGCATAACGTCACAAATTACAGCCAACCAGTCAGTGCTCCTCTTGTTGTTCTTTACATCTATGAATGAAAGAACTTTGTCAAATTAAATGGCTAATGAGATGGAAGATGCAGAGAGACAATGAAATTTTAAAAAGTAACATTTGAAAAACCTTTCTTAGTATAATTTTGTTATTTTATTTTAAAATTCAATTTCTAAGTAGCTGCAGTATTAATACATTTAAAGACATGATAAGTATTACCTGGCAATTTTCTTTTTTATTTTAGCTTTTTAATTTAAAATATAATATCGTGTTTTTCAAAAACTTGTTAATTTGAGACACTAAAATTCATTCATTCATTATCCCAGTGGCACATAATGTTTTGCACCTATGTTACAACACTGCACGTGAACAAAAATTCAAGTGCACTAATAGTAAGCAAGATTGGGAAACAACTTTTCATTTGAAATAAAATGAGCCTACCATTTTAAACACAATTTTACCATTTTTCTTTTGCTGTTCTTTTGCTGTGCTATTTGCAAACTTAAGAGCATTATTAACTCAATGGAGGCCCTGGTACTAGTTGCAGCAGCAACACAGATAATTGATCACAGATTGTAAATGACCTTCCCCAGTATTGTGCGGTGCACGGGAGATCTGATCAGTCAATAGATGAGACTGATAACTGACGTGAATCATGTAGCTGACTTATGTAACTGCTCACCCATTATATTTTCTTTGAGATATTCTTCTGATTGAATAATTTCTTTACACAATTGCTTTGATGAGCAGAAAATTACAAGACACTTGGAATTGAAGAGGTCTGTATTATTCTCACTTTTATTGATTTTATTCTTTGTTTTTCATTTTATTATAGTCCTTGTAAAGAATTCGTAAGTTTATTAAGAAACATGCTATACAAATGAAGATTATTTTATGTACAGTAGTAAGATATATTTTTTCATTGACATTGTAACATAAAAAAAAACAAAGCTAAGGAGCTCTTCTCATTTTTGAAATGCTACATTAATGCTTAAAAGTAACTTTTGTTGTTATTTTGTGTCAAATGTATGAATTTCCACTTATAAGATTTATGAGCACACTAACTTAATATCAGAATAACATGAGCATATTTTAGTGTAGATAACATTTCCTTTTACCATTTATCTTTGTAATTTATTTATCATTATACAACCTGGAGTTGCACAACAAAATACAAACTGTAGTCTCTTCATGCTACACACACATATGCAGATCATCAAATTTGGAATAGAATAAGATAAAATATAAAATAAATAATTTTATTTGTAATATACCTGAAATAATGTAATATTAATTGTATTTTTTGTGAAAACAGCCCATGGAATGAGACACAAACAGAGCCTCTCACTGACCTACTTTGCATGATACTTGAAAGAGGAAAGTTGTGTCACAGTCTGTAAACAACAGTGACAAAGCTGCTTCATACACATTATCTTACATTTGCATAGTAACTCATCAACAGATCAGAGAAACAGTACAACGTCTGAGAACCTCTAGGGCAAGTAGTGTAAGTAAAATAAAGATTGATGTCAATATCAAGAATGAGACACAAATTAAATATTAATTGGAGTTGAATGATTTCCTAATCAACCCATTTATCAGTCAAACTGTCAAACTAGAGCAAGAACTGTCTTAATTTAAGTTTATTAGACGGAGAGAGTGATTTAATCATTGCGCAATGTCTCAGATTGATGTTTTGTTACCTTGGAGCCAAATACTATAAACAGACAAATGCAGAACTCAAAATCATGGGACTCTCAGGTGACAACCTAAACTTACTGAACATGTTTGACCGGTGTGACAGTTTCAATTACAAACAGTTGAGCAGTCAGCTTGAGAAGCTACAAAAGGATTAATCACACATGACAGTCATACCTTCTGCCAGTAAATGACAGGTGCCACACCTCCCTAGCTGCAGGTGTCTCATAATCATATAAAAGAATTTGAGTCCAGATTAGGGCCTTGCTGGGAGTGAGTGACATATTGATTTGACATATTAAACATAAATAAATCATGTTACATTCTAAAATTTAAATTAGTGCTTTAACTGCCACTCTGCCTGGCATAACATGAATTACTGACTTAATTGGAGAAGCGAACAGAGAGACTAAAATTACCTACTTGTTGTGATGCAGACACTGCAGCTAATCTGCAGGTCAGGAGAGGCAGGGAAGAATGACTGCTGTGACCTTACAGTGCACATGGAAACGTTACTACATTATTTACTGAAAGCAGCCTCTCTAATCATTAAAGTAAATGAACACACAATACAATACACAATGCAACGCACAATAAAGAACCCACTGAATTTAAACCATGGTTTAAAGATTAGAGAGGCTGCTTTCAGTTTCCATGAGAGCAGTTATGTCACTGCAGCAAAACTAAAAACTGAAGTTATGAACATACACGACAGAGGAAACTCTCCAGAGGACACAGAGAGAGCATGTGACAGAAGTCAGGCTTTATATGGCTGCTTTACTCCAGACAGTTTCATTGTATGAACTTAAACTGTGTGTGAGACATTTTGGATGTGTAGAAGAACACAGTACATTAATTACCATCAGATCCTGACTGATCCTGTCCAACCAGTGAAGTTACAGCTGCTGAATAGCATAAATGGCACAGTGTCTCTCTTTTATGGGCAGACACTTTAACCTATTTCACCCACCTACAACTCATCTGCTATTAATCAGAATATTAATTTTTATGACTTGGATATCTGCAATGGACTGCCTATGAAGGCACAATATACTATCATAATAATATAATAATAATATAATAATAATTATATAGTTATGCACTCTTTAAATGGCAGAAAAATACTGCACCACTGACTTTAAACCAGGTTTTTGTTGGTCAGTGGCGGAATCACTTTTTACTGCCTCAAGACAGGAATGCAATGCGTATAACCCCACCTCATTTTAAACCAACACACCCCTGGGCAGCAGATGGGCACAAGCACATTTCCAGCCTACACAATGTGGGAGCTGGATGAGAAAATGACGGCAACAGACGTAAAAAGATGAAAATGACATAAAATACGCAACAAGATGAAACAGACAAGAGAGGGAGATTCGACTGTAAAGAAACGGTGAGGCATGTTTAGCTTTGCACAGAAAAAAGCCAGGATAAATGTCCTTCAGAGGGCACTTTTGCCACCTTTCCCGCTTCTCGCCCAGTGACAGCTGGGATTGGCTCCAGCCCCCACCTCAACCTCTCAGATGATAAGCCTGTTATAGATAATAGATGTAATAGGTGGACTTATTTTTTCTGTTTTTAGTTCTGAGGAAACCTTCGTTATGTATGTTTGTTAAGTAGACCTTAATGCACAAGTTGAGCAACAGTGTTTCAAAGCTCAGTACCTTTGCATGAGGAATTTCATATTTTCATTCTCTGCAGGATAAATCTCAAATTGGTGAGAGCTTGAAATCTTACAGCAGGTAAAAATGCCTTATCACTGAAATATGAAAAGGATTATCCGTGCTATCATCCTAATCCTCAAGGGAGAGAAAACGCACATCATTTCAAGAACAATTACAGTAATCCCTCAGCACCACCCTGACACTGAGCCAAGAATATTCAGAGCCAGACAAGTGTGTCTGCTGCAGTGTTTGCATAGAGATGCGTATCAATTCACAGTAACCTCTCCGTGACATTACACACCCACGTTGTGTCATGATTAGATATGTCAGTGTCACTTGCCTTGTCTCAACAAACCACAAGACTTCAGGTGGAGTGCCTGTGATTTGAGGGTTTTCTTTCCTCTTGTCGCAGCCTTGAAGAATAAGAATAATATTTTTGTGGAATGACCAAAGAAAATATTTAGCATGATGGTATCTACTATTTCTAGTCCAGCTGACTAGTTTTCATTTTGCTGTAATAGTACTAGTACTCAGCAGGAACTGCTGTAGTCAAGAAACCACTACCCACTAAAGTTCAACAAGACTAACAGCTCTATCAATCCAAATGAGCCCCTGCTAGCAGCCATGTTAGCTGAACTAAAGGAGCTTATTTTCTGTGCACCTCAGACTACATCCACACTGAATAAATCTATGTGAAACGATGTGCATCCTCACAATTGTCAAGTCAAGTGGTTTTGGCAAAGATCTTTTTCCACACAAGATCTCGGTTGGTCTTGTTGATCTTTATTTAACTTGGTGAAGATAAATAGTCTATCTTCTTGCTCTTTCGGACACCAAACAACAAAACTGCGCATTACAGCCAATATTTGGTATGGAGTGGGGCAGAAAGCCTAGTTGCCAATCTAGCTGGCTAAAATGTTGTCAAAAAAACAAATAGTCATTTCATCACAGATATTCTTACCTTAGGAAAAAGCCAGGCTATAGTTGGCCTATCATAAGTCCCACCTCTCTTTGTTCTGTTTTTTCCCCAGAACAGTTGAGCAGGTTAGGTATGTGCCGACACCTTTCAACCTTCTCCTTTCCTGCTTCCTGTACTTAAATATGCTTTATGAATATACTTAGTGCAAAGCTCATCTATGTTGGAAAGAAAACAAAATTTTGAAGATGGTTAAAAGATGTTGCTTGGGGACCTGTGAAAGTGGCATATATAATCAGATCTCAAGTTAGCTAATGTTAGCAAAAGGTTAGAAATGTAGGTAAAATTAGCTGACAAGCTACCTAGTTTTTGACCAAACTTTGACCAGGTTCCACTGTGTACCAAGCTCGCTCAACTGTTACTGTAGTGCAGCAGGAATGAGTCCTAAATCCCAGAAATTGGTTAACATATTAATACTTCAGCTTCTCTTGTTTAAAAATCAGTCGGTTTTTGAATGAGTTTGTTGCTATTTGCCTGAAATCAGGTCTGTGTTTAACACAAGCTTTAAGAGAGTTTCATGTTTTGTTCTATGGCATAAAATAAGCAAGTAAACAGACCATTTGTGAATTTGAAGGCTTTTACATGTCTTATAAAAGGCAAACATGTGGCTAAATGAGACTATAGTGGTTGTTGCAGACATTAAACATCATCACACCAAACTCTAGTCAACTAGTGTTGGTTTAGTTGAGTCTCGCAACCGCTGGCTGGTTCTTTTACAGCCTAATGTTAGCTTTTGACTTCCGGTGAAATAAAAGTGGCAGAGATCATAGGCACATTGTGATATTGCGTGTTTACGTGGGCGTGTGTGTGATGTGTGCCAGGTCTGTGTGTGTACATGCTTATCTGGAGTCATGTTTGGTAGGTTTCAGACATAAATAAATTATGTCATTTAAAATACGGATGTGTATTCATAGATATCAATAATGTAATTTGCATGCAAAATAGGTTAATTCAACCAGCAGACAAATAATCTTCCTGCAGAAGGTGTTGCAGGGTTGCCACAGATCTGGCAACCCTGCATAGAGCAAAAAGGGAAGTCTATGCTAAGTTCAGCTAACCTGCTGCTCACTGTAGCGCCATATTCAGCATACAGACAAGAGAGTGGCATGTATCTTCTCATCAAACTTAGAGCAAGAGAGCAAATGGGCTCATTTACCAAAAGTTTTCCAAACTGCAACTTTTTCTTTGTCCGCACTAAAGGGTACCTCCAGCATTTTGAGATTTATACACTCAACAATTCTTTCAAAATTTTGGCTCAAAATTCACTCACTCACTTACTTAATGAAGGGTTCGCAGAAGAAAAAGCTTAGCGTGGAAACGCCCTCTGATTATCTTGTCAGGCTCTGCTCTACAGTGTCAGACTTGACTCAGATTGATCGGTCAAGTTCGCTGTCTGTCAGCCGCTGAGCCCAGCTGTGCTTTGAACTGGATGTTAACATGCCAAGTTAACATGTCAACATGCATGTATGCATGAATATTGTGTCAGCATGTAACTGTGGCATTTCAGTATGATATCATGTTGATAAGCATTTTAACATGTTAACCACTAACCTCAACCAGTAGCATTTAGCTTGTTAGCTTGTACACAGTCAGGACGATGACACAAGAAAATTAGCTAAGTACAGCTAAGGTTGAATCTGGTCCATTCAGACATCCATCCAATAGTTGTTGAGATCCCACCCAGATGTTGTCTTCCCCAGAGCTATGCTGGTATGTTTACAGCAAAGTATTTTCAGTTCAGTGCCCAGATGATTACAGGTGTGAGGGGTAAAATGAAAATGTCATAACGTCTTCAGACATCAGTATAATTTACACATCACATAAATGTCAGCAGCCTCCACCAGCCTGGGTTAGCTGAGAACACAGTGGAGTATGCAAGAAATCTGTTGAAGAAATCAAAACAACACTACTGTTTAAAGACTCTGTGAACACACACACCCTCCACTTCTGGAAATAATGCGTCAAAGAATATCACAATTTTTAGTCAAATTACACACACACACACACACACACACACACACACACAGATTTTTTTGTCTGGTACAAATCCACCAGTCTTAAACACCAACAACTTACAACACCTGAACTGCTCCAATACGTAACAATTTCAGTTCAGGTTTCTACTTTACTCTGTACAAACTGAACTTAGTTTTTTTTGTCTGATTGTCCAGATTAATGTTTGAAAAACAGTCATTATAATTTTAACTTTCATTTGTTATCGTTTTATACCTTTTTAAATGTTTTTAAAATGGTCAAAAGATGTCAGTGTCAAAAGAATTTGCCTTAAGAGTTGCACATTTCCCTTGTTTGGAATGAATTCTTTCTCAGAGGGCCAAATTGTTATGCTTTTTTAAACAGATGTCAGAGGTTCTGGCTTCATCCTAAAAGTGTCAGTCATTTATGTCAACGTAACATATTATTTGAAATTGGTTGCCCTGTTTTTCCCCAATAACAGCAGCCAAACCAAAAATGTTAGAAATGTTTTGTAAATGGCTGTAGCCTGTAGGGTTACCAGGAAGAACATCGCTTACAAAAAACTATTTTTATTTAAATGCTTTTGAATTTAACTTTTCTTCACCTCAAATTTATCTCAGGTCAAAACCACATCTCTAAATCAGTGCAGAATATTAAATTGCAGGTATTTCCGGCAACAGTTGTACTAGCAAACAGCTTGTGGTCATGGTATATTACATGATGATAATACACTATTCTTGGTATTACTGTATATATTGTGTTTCTTGTGTTGTGTTAAATAACAGCAAGCTGTGTAAGAAATCATTGTCCCTGTTGCACAAAATGATATGTCAGATACCATTGTAACACCTGTTCAGCATTAATTCTGAAAACTAATCAATTAATTCATTATTATTATTATTATTATTTTGTAGCTAACATGAAAGTTTATCAGGTAAGGTTCAGCTACTGCAGAAGCATTTCTAAAGGGGACAGGGGACCTTCGCCTATCACCTCCAACCCCTGTGAACTTGCCTGCTCCCCCCGTCAAAATGTTCTAGGCTGGCTATAGAATAAGGTAACATTAAAATTAGTCCAGTGCCATTAAACCAAGTGCAATGACATATACTCAGTGTATATCCTGACAGTGTGAATAACACATGCTGCCTTCAACACTACACTACACTATTACTGTATTTAAACCTGTAATAACTGATTTTTTTTGGACATTCAGTGGCGGCACAAACAAGCTACTGACATATTATTACCTTTTAAGTTGAAATGGCATACTTGTTTATAAATAGTTGCTTATTCCAGGAAATCTCAATCCAGGCTAAATAAAGGACACATTTTTAAATAAATGTTCACATGCAGCAGATATGGAGCCTCATAAACGTTAATCTGCAGTGTTTCTGATCATCTGATGAATTTACTGTCCAAAACACTGACTTTAACTCTTCTGAGGGAAATATCTGGCTCTGTAGCTGCTAAATGCTGCACTATGTTCACAACCCTGTCACTGATTTTCTCTGTTAGCTGTGTGGTGCTCGGCAAGTAACATACTCTATGGCTTTTGGTGCGTTTTTAATGAAAATAGTTGCCTACTCCATCTTAAAATGACACTGATGAGAGAGGAAACACTGGACCAGAACACTGAAGTTACAAGTCATAAAACCAAAACAATGAGCCAATGCTGTAAGTGTCTGTCAAGCTGAGGGGAACTGCAGTTTGATGATAACTTTCTTTGCTTGGTCACCCCGGGTGGCCCCTTTAACATTACACAGTGATTTAATCAAAAATACTCACTATAGTGGCTATAAGATAACATCCTGTGCAACAGAGTCAAAAAGACATCGGCCTGTTCTTTTCAATTTGTTTGTTGGTTTGTCTGTCAGCAGGATTATGGAAAACTACTGGCCCCAAAATCAGGAAACTTTGTGGAAGAGTGTAGTATGGGCCAAGGAGGAGCCCATTAAAGTTTCAGATCAGGGTTGGATACAAGAATTATTTTCACTTTTGTTAATATTGCAAGATAGGTCAGCTGTAACACTGGTGTCTATGGCATAATAGAAATGTTAAAGTTTCTGCACACTGCATTCCAGTTATTTCACTATGTGTGTGTGTGAATATTAAGTTTCTGCTTTGTGTAATAAGGTTTTTATTTCTAAATGCAAATTTAAATTTGACTCTAGTAAAAATGTCTTTCTTGCAAACATACAGTTTTATGAGAACTGTTCCGATAACAAGCTGCCATGTTCATATTATTTCATTGATATTTGTATTTGATATTTGTACATGATAATGTAATGTAATAGGCACAACTATAGCTTGACATACAGTAATTCTGATAAATTTGGAAATATATCCAGACATATGTATCAGTTGTGCTTGCAGATTGGCATATCATAGAAGACTGGACTATTGCTCTCTTCTAGTTTTAGATATGTTTGTCTACTCAAAGTTAGTCCTGTTAACCCTCCATGCTTCCCATTGACTGGACAGAACTAAAATCCCCAATAGAGAGATCTGGCTCCTAAAAACACAACAGACAACAAAATAGACACAAGTGGTCCACCAGACTACGCTGACCAAAACCCTCAACAGTCGTCAGAAAGATGTGTCAGTTTAACACATCTCTGTGGTTTCTTTGCGGCAGACATGGGTGTTACATTTTAGCAGTTATGGTGATAGTATTTTGTGTTTACGCTAGCATAAATGTGTGCTGTCTGTTTCAAAGGAGACAGATGTGTTGAAGACAACCTTCTGTTCATGGGAGGAGGAATGAAAAGCAGACAAACAGGACAAGAAGGGAAGAGACAAGATTGTTGCCATCAGCTGGCACAATAATATTTTACAAGTCCACATATCTCCATTTCCAAGTTTGTTTCCAGCACAAAAGTCAAGTATTTCTTGAATAACTATTAATTTGGTTTTCAATTTTCATGATCTGTCTCAGTGTTCAGACTGGATTTAAACATCTTTGATGACAGAGAACACAATGCAAAATTACAAAAAAAAATTTAAAAAATCAAACATACATGAAAAAAGCTTATTCTACAGTCCGTGTCCAATCCACAGGTATGTATTATATAATTTTGTTGTATATGGCACTAAGGTCAGACCGAATTTTCTTGAAAGACGGTCTGTATCTGGGGTCGTACTGCCAGCAGCTGTTCATAATCCTGGAGATTTCCACTGGGCAGCAGTGCGGAGCAGGCATACGGTATCCTGAAACACATCACAGAAAGTCAAAACCGGTACTGAGACATTCTGAGCATGTAATACACATTTTTTGAAACGTGGAATTCAGAAAAGGAGCAGAAATTTTCCTCATGGGCATCTGAACACAAACACATTGACATGTTATTTCAGAGAGCCTGATGTGAGTCTTTACCTTTCTCCACCTCGTCTCGTGTCTGCTGGTTGGTCATGCTCGTGTAGGGCGTCATTCCCATGGAGAAGGTCTCCCACAGTAAGACACCAAAGCTCCAGACGTCGCTCTCTGTGGTATAGCGACCTAAAACACCAGCAGGGGGCAGCATTGACACAGGCACAGGAACGGGTCTTTTGTCAGTATGTAATTGACTATTGGCAGAGAGACACTGGAGAAGAGTTTCAGGTCGTGACTGCAGGCCAGAGGCAGTTGTGGCGTACCATAGTTCAGAGCTTCAGGAGCCGTCCACTTGACGGGGATCTGTCTGAGGCCACCCTCTGTGGAGTAGACACCGTCATCTTGCTGACGGGACATCCCAAAGTCACTGATCTTCACCAAGTTGTTCTCTGCAACCAGACAGTTTCTTGCTGCCAGGTCCCTTTGAAAAAAAAAAATAGCAGAGGGAAAAAGATGTAAGAGGGATGTATGCAGAGATAATGAAAAATGGATACAAAAGAGACATGAAAAAATCATGCTCTGGATGAGAAAGAAAAGAGAGAAACAGAGAGAAAACAGACAGCACTAAAAGGAGTGAGAGAACAGGCGTTCTTGTCATGTCTCTGGTGTTGCATGTGAGACAGTTTGACATGCAGCGTTACAGGATCAGCAGCTCCCAGCAGCCTGTTCTGATCTGTCCCCGCTGGGCAAATCATACGGTGCTCCTGTAATGAGCCGAGTGTCTTAACCTCATGTCTTCTCCAGAGCACCGACAACCTCCACTGATGCTTCACCCAAAGCACCGCAATCACTCCCACTCAACAACACATCCCCTAAAACACTAGAAAAATCATGCACATGGTTATATCATTTACAGTTCTTTCACAAACAATTAACAGCTCAGCTTTACACATTCTTGCCATATATTTGGATCTCAGTGTTTTCTAACTTTTCTTTTAATAAGTGCTTTGAAAGCAAGATTTTGTTATGTTTGTAGGCTACATAAAACTCCATGTTTAATCTTTATAACAAGTTTCCAGCTCACTTTGAGATTCGCACACTTTGGAGGTTGTGTCTGTGTTGTTATAGTTGTGAGCCAGTTTCACACCTACTGTATATCAGCATCCATGGCTTGCACTGGCTTCCTGTCTCTTTTACAGCTGATTTTAAAATCTTATCACCCATGTACAAGACTGTACCAGTCTTTAACTCCTCCATATTAAGTTGACTGTCTCTTCTTCTATACAAGCCTCTATTTAAAGTTAGGACAAAGATGATAGGCAATAGGCAGTGTAGTGACTAAGTCCTATACTTTAGTCACTACAGCCTGCTAACTGGGCTACAATTGTTTAGACATGTACTCAGAAAAAACAAAATCTAGACTTAACCAATTCTTTATATCACAATGCATTTATTCACCTTACTTCTGTCAACATTTAATAAAGTTAAAATACAGCCACAGTGTTGACTGAGCAATACCTGTGTTCATGGTAAATCTACTATTGCTTTGGCCTATACCATACACCCCCCTAGTGTTTAGAGTAATATTACATTTTACAATGAAATTAAATTCATGGCTCCTACATGATGCTTTGCTTATTTTGTTGTTTTTAATTTCCATTCTGTTTTACTGTTTTACCATAAAATCACTAATTCTCAATTCTGATTGGTCCATGACAGCACTCTAAGGTCTGTTATTTCTGTGTAGCAGACAGTTGCCATGTATAACAGACTACTGTTATGAAGAAAGGCCGTTGCTATGGACACAGTTCTGATCATAGACTCTGGAGGAACAATAAAATAACTGTTAAATAACTCAAATCATTTTAAAATTCATATTTTGTGTCAAATTACTGATTTGTAAGATACATAACGTATTAAGCAGGATAATGTGCAGCAAGCAGGTCACTATTGCGAAATAAAGCCCTTCAGGACGATTCAAGACCTTTGTCAAGTACTGCAACATCCTGTCGGGATTTATTTCACAATAATGACTTGCTCACTGCATTATCTCCTGCTTAACTAATAAGAGGGAGAGCCTTGTAGGTTTTGTGAGTTTCAAGTTTTTTAAGAGAAGACAACATAGACTTTATTGATCCCACATTGGGGAAATTCATCATTATACAATTTTATGTAAAGGACTTTGAACTTAATCTTATGAATGAAAGCTGCTATTTAAATAAAGGCTTATTATAAAGAGAAATCAGAACTTGATGAACAGATGATCTTGATATGCATATGTACTCAAGATTTTGGTCAAATGTGATGAATTATGAAGATCCAGAGTCATTTTACCAGTACAGTCAATGCTCTTTTCAGTATGAACTCCAACTAAAGTTAAGACAGCAGTCACTACCCATCCTCATCACAAAAAAGAGAGAGAAAAAACCTACTCCGTAGCTCTGTGAACTCACTTTTAGATGTTTATTTGTGAGAGATACAGTTTTTGATGATATCAAAAATTTATGGTTGTGCTGTCGTTTTCATTTAAATAAAAAAGATAGTAGGTCAGTCAGTAGAGCACACTCCCAGCTTCCTCTTCAAGAACACAACATCAGTTATTTAAAAAAAACAAAAAAAACATTTTCTCTCTCATTTTCAGTCAACAGTTTATCTTTTACATCAACATATGGGGAAGTGGTGTCAGGAAAGTGCAGTTTGGTTACTGTAGATGAAGTGAATGATGGGGAAGTAAATTATGTTTTGCATTATGTGCTGTAATGGCTTTGAGATCCCTCTGCCTGCAGCTTGTGCCACTCCAGTTCTTGTTGACACTACAACATGCTTTCTGTAAAATGAACATGTTTTAATATGCAGCTAATTAATCTTCACTGAAAACCGTTATTTGTCTAACACATCGCTCTTATGTTTCCTGTGTTAAAATGATGGTGAATTTAATTTGGAGACATAAAGTGCATTAATCTAAAGACACTTCTCTGTGTTTATGTAGTGTATCAGTTAAACATTATGCATTCCAGTGTTTTGTTTTGTCTTTTTTTACATTTAGGTATTCCCTTGTTGAAATACAAAGTGCAAAAAAAACTGTTATTATGTGTTTCTACCACAGGAAGTTCTCCCAGGAACCAGGAACCTTTGGAGCAACTCCACTGCAGTGACCAGGGTCATTAAACCCCCCAAAAAATCCCTGCCCAAGGCGTGGTACTTTTAAAAAGTACAGAAACTTTGGAGGTGGGACTTGCAGTTCTGGACATTTCTGATCTTCAGCCTCAAACCAGTTTTTTGTTCATTGGTCTTTGACACACCAGCCTGGAGTTAAAGAAGAAAGCATACAACATATGGACCGATGACAAGTCCAGGCATTATTGAGCATTTCTGATGAAGATGAAAACCAGCAGGAATCGTCCCTCTGTTGTACAAATAATGATGCCTTTCCATAGCTTTAGCCTATATGCCGTCACTGTTGTCGCAGTCACATGTAAAAACAGCCGTCACTTTTTCATTCATCAGTGAACTCATTTGCCTAATCTTTGGGGGCCTTAAAACCTGAAAGAACCTTTTAGTTCCTTGAAAAGAAGTTTTTGGGACTAAAATGTCTGGGAACTTTGGGTGGTAATGCGGCTTTATTCAAAAGCTGAAAATATATTTTCATTAAGTATTGTGTTAGTTCAGGCGGAGCATTAAAAAATGCACTTGTATTAGCTTATTTGTATAGCCTGATCATTATTACATGACACTCATCATTTTAAAATGGTGGTCACACCACAACGTGATATCCATTTGTCCACGCAAAAGTTAGTGGCATAATGACTCCAGGGTTAGTGGTCAACTGCTCCAGTAGGACTCAAAATGTTCTACTATTGTTTTCTTTCCCTGGCATTTTGTTCACCCTTGCACACCATTTTGTTCAATTTTGTTATTATTTGTTATTTTGTTATTGAACAAAATGGTTGTTGGGGAAATAAAGTTATCCATGCTAACAAACTTGCTAACAGTCAGTTAGCAAAGTTCTCTGCTTAACTCAGTCACTAAAGTGACAGTAAATTCACACAGGTTATACATGTATTTATACCGTCGACACCTATCTCATAACTGTCTGCTAACAATTGATTTTTAGTGGAATAGTTCTTATTCCAACAGTGCACACAAAATAAAAATGACCTGTATAACAAAGTTAACAAGCCAGAATAGTTTTCTCCAATTTGGACTCTCTGGCTTGCCATCCCTTAAGGGTCAGCAGTACTGTCAAGATGGCTTGCTATTGATTAATGCCTCAAAATTCACCAGAATTGAACTCTATGAGAACTGAGCATCAGCCCAGATTCATTTCACCCCCTCGAGTGGATCCTGTGATCACTGTGAATGGAATCATTTGATTATGTCATGAAATTTTGGTGAGTTTTCACTGCTCAGAGCCTTTGGGTGCTCTCTCGTCTACATGCGTCAAGTCTAACTGCATATAAGCTAACAGCAGCAGTTTACTTGACTGTCCATCAGAATATTGTGTAAATCACAGTGAGTTCAGGCAGAGCAGCCGGGGTCATCAGAGGGAAAAACGGGAAAAAATAGCTCCATAAAATATGATTTCACCAAAATCAATGACATAGTTGGTGGTGTGTGACTTAGTGCCATAAAGTGTTAAGCACTTGTTGCAACCTGGTCACCAAAGTTACATAGTGTGAGAACAGGTCCACAGGGCAGAGACTGGGAACGACAGAAGTACCATTTACCCTGTTACAAATCAAAACGTCGCATCAAAATGATTTTGAAGCTCTTATTTTAAGGTGGAATAGTTACATGATGTTGCTTTAATTATACAAAGCCACAATCATACCTGTTCCTGATTCAAGGTTTAAACTTATTGTCTCTACAAAGGGGGGGTCTAGAAATATCGATTGACTGATTGATTGACCAACCTGTGGATACACTTCTTACTCTCCAGGTACTCCATGCCAGATGCTACATTTTCTGTCATTTTGACTAACGTCTTTGGCTTCAGATTGTGACCCTCATGCCGGAGGAAGGAGAGAAAATCACCACCTAATGAAACACACGTATGTACATTTAGAGTGATGATGGAGGAACAAAGTGGGGAAGCAATAATGGTACATTAAAGATAAAAGCTGCCAGGTAAACAAGATATAAAGGTCAGACAGGATCTTATTTACCTGAAATGAACTCCATGATGATGTAGATGGGCTGTTTCTGAGTGCACACTCCGATCAGCTTCACAATGTTAGGATGGTCATACTGCTTCAGGATCCTGGACAGCACAGGAGAGCCATACAGAGAGGTGTGCGTGTGTGTGTGTTAGAGATGAGATGAGAGATGAAATGTTGTGAAAATGTAATTTCACAGTTAAGTGACCAAGTGCCCAAAATTATCATGGTTATCATTATTATCATGGAATTGTAAAAACATGTTGATCATGAGAAAGTACTAATAGACACACTGAAATTATTTCAATGATTTTCAATGATTTGAAATGGCGTTGTGTCCTTTGTAATGTCAGATTTATTAATGCTAAACAAACACATGTTGCTGCTGCACCTGTATCTGGGAGACTGCTGCTAACTTTGGTTGATGCTGGGGTTTTTCAATATTACTAATCATCAGGAATTTTATCACAGGTCATTGTGAAACCAATAATCGTTTCATCCCTTGTCTGTTGTGTGTGTGTGTGTGTCTGTGTGTGTCTGTGTGCGTGCGTGTGTTCACTAACCTGGCTTCCATCAGGAACTTATTCTTGTGCTCTGGGGCCAAGTTCTCTTTGCAGGATTTCACAGCTACAGGAGTGTTATCGGAGCGTAAACGACCACTGTACACTTCTCCAAAGTTACCCTGTGTAGTACCAACACCAACATGATCAGTTACAGTCACAGTAACTCTCTTTGTAAACTCAGCAGGGCACATATCTAATCCGAAATTTCATTGATGAACTGTAATCATATTTGCACAATTTTTATTTAAATTAGAGATAAGCATGTACATAAATTCTAGCCACTTTAAGTCTTCAAACTAAGGAAACATTAATAGGCAAGTCAGCAGTGTACTTGTTAAATGGCCTTTAAAAATGTCCTTAAGCCAATGTTTGGTTAAATTTACCGATAAGTTAAATAACATTTTTTCAAGTCTATTTCAATACAATATTCACATCCTCATATGCGACCTCAAGTGGAAAATGGTTGCTGTAACTGTTCCTCCTGCCCACAGAGATCTCTTCTTAAAGAAATTTCAACTTTTGAATAAAAGAGATCTCAACCATTTCATTTAATTCACACAGCTGAGGCCTCAGATTAGCTTCCGCTGAACTTCAGAATATATTTTCACCTGAAACTCACATTGAAATCTGTGTGCAACCAGTATGGAGACAAGAAACTATTATAAGGAACAATAACTCTTTTATTGTCCATGTGAGCATGTACGTATTAATTTAAAGGACCAGTATTTAGGATTTACTGTAGTGGCATCTGGTGCTGAGCTTACAGATTGCAAACCTGTCACCTCATTCTCCCCTTCCTAGCATGTTAAAGAACCTACGGTGGCTGAGAAATGCTAAAAGCCATGTCTAAAGCCAGAGTTTGGTTTGGCAGTCCTGGGCTACTGTAGATACATGGCCGTGTAACATGGTGGACTCAATGGGTAGGGACCCATCCCCTCTGTATCTATAAACAGCTCACTCTAAAGTAACAATGATTCAGGTGATTATATACTAATGAAAACATACTTATGAATAATATATATTTCTGTCATATTCTGCAAATAGATCCCTGTAAATCTTATACACTGACTGGACCTTTAAGACATACTTGAAAATATATAAACCTATCCTTTAAACTGGCAATAATGTTGTTTTTGTTTGATTAAACCAATAACGAAATACTTCCCTTGTGTTACCATATGTCTGCTTACAGGCAATAAAACTGTAACACATTAAGCATGTCTTCCTTCCTCTTGACCAAACTTCCCTCTCAGTTTCAAGCAAATGTGTTCACAACATTTTGAGATATCTGAGTCTGAGACAGACATGCACACTGACACACTACTCTGTTCTGTTAATAAGTGTATGAAAAACAATGGATAAAAAATACTATTGCTTTTTGTCACATCACTTCTGTCAACAGATTTTAAGTTCACCTACCCGTCCAATGAGGTGTCCCAAGATAACGTCGTCATGTTCCAGGACCCATTTGTCCTAACGGGGTTAGACATGAACAATAAGAGACACATTGTAGTGCTGTTTTAAACTGTGAGTCCAGCGAGGGCAGAAAGAAAAGAAGCAGGAAGAGAATTTTAAGTAGGTATGACTTGAGTGCAAGTTTATATCTGCATATCATGTGCTTATCTGTGATGACTATCAAGGCACTTTAATAGCAGCTAGAGTGTGAAAATAGCTGGTATGTAAAACAGTGGCACCACGGAGCTCTGGACTGAAGTAGAAAGCATAATTCACACATAGAATGAGAGGGTGGTGTTACAGCAGTACCTTGGGTACAGGTCTCTTCAGCACTATGTCGGACCTCTTGGTGATGTGTTGTCGTGATGACAGTAGATGATAGATCAGCTGTGGGATACTGTGGAAGCTGTCTCCATCCAGACGGTACAGATTCTACTGACACACATGGTAAAGAATTTACAGAAGGGAGCTAATGTGCAAACACACAGGAAGGAGGAAAACTTCACGATATATTACAACCCCAATTCCAGAAAAGTTGGAATGCTGTGTAAAATGTAAATATAAACAGAATGCAATGATTTGCAAATCATTTTCAGCCTATATTCAATTGAATACAGTACAAAGACAAGATATTTAATGTTGTAAATATATGCTCATACTGAATTTGACATCAGAAGCATGTTCCAATAAAGTTGGGACTGGAGCATGTTAACCACTGTGATACATCACCTTTTCGTTTAACAACACTCAGCATTTGGGAACTAAGGACACTAACTGTTTAAGTTTTTAAAGTAAAATTCTTTCTTGGTCTTGCTTGATATATGACTTCAGCTGCTCAACAATCTGGAGTCTCTATTGTCATATTTTGCGCGTCATAATGCACTACATTTTAAAAGACAGACAGTCTAGTCCCTGAACTCTTTTACTACAAAGCCACAATGTTGTAACAGAATGTGTCTTGGCAATGTCTTGCCAAAATATGCAGGGATGTCTCTAAAAAGGGTGTCATCTGGATGGCATCATATGTTGGTCCAAAACCTGTATGTACTTTTCAGTATTAATGGCCATGGGCATCATGGGTAACTGATGCCCACACACCCACACCCCCATAGCATCACAGATGCTGGCTTTTGAACTTTGTGCTGGTAAAAATCTGGAGAGTCCTTCTCCTCTTTAGCTCAGAGGACACAACTTCCTTGATTTCTGAAAACGGTCTGAAATGTGGACTTGTCAGACAACAGCACACTTTTCCGCTTTGTGTCAGTTCATCTCAGATGAGCTTGGGGCCCGGAGAAGTCAGCAGCGTTTCTGGATGTTGTTGATGTTTTCACTTTGCATGGTGGAGTCTTAACTTGTGTTTGTTGATGCAGCACTGAACTGTGTTTACTGACAAGAGTAGGTACCCCTGAGCCCATGCAGTAATATCTTTTACAGAATTACATTGGTTTTTAATGCAGTGCTGCCTGAGAGATCTAAGGATATGGTTATTGAATGTTGTTTTTCAGTGTTTTGTTCTAATGAGCAGATTAACTTACATCCACATTCTGAATGAGGAAATGCTTGCAGGCTCCATCCCACTGCACTGAGAGCACATAACCCTGCTTCTCTTGACTCTTCCTCACTAAGAAGTCTCCGTCAGTCTTCAGCAGCTGCTGGACCTCTAGTCTGGGAATGGCTCCATGGTACCAGTCTTGCTGCCCCAGAGGACGATCCACATGCTGCACCGGGGTGAGGACCGGAAGCACCTGGAGACATGAAGAGAGAAGAGCTGGATCTTTAAAGCTGACATGAATAATGAAACAATAAGAGGTGATTGAGGATGGATTTTAGAGTGAATCTGTAGGGATTCTCTTGATACACTTCAAAGAAGAGTCAGTAATACTTTAAAGTCCAACTGCACCACCTTCTAGGCCTCCAGGGTGCCACAGCGTTGGCAGTTGGAGAGCAAGAAGTAGTTCATGCTTAAAGAAAAGCAAAAATAATTCAGGCTTCAAGTCCAGTGCATGATAGGCAGTAAAATAGTGTTTGCTCAAGATGATCTGTTGCGCCATGTACACAGTTATTTTTATCTTTCTCACAGATTAAAAACTGAAACACGGACTGTATGATACCGTTTCCTGTTGAGAGTTTTCGTGCAGGACAGCTGGGTCATGGCTGCATGTGCTATCGTCTGTCAGTGGTGATAAAATGATGAAAGCTAAATTGCCTGCCTGAGAAGTAAACTTAGTTTCAGGTCAGGCAGAATTTTGAACTTGACCGAAAAAGCTGACCTCAATAAGTCCAATGATGCCTTCAGGAGCACGAGACCCAACAGAAAGATCATGTTCCTGAGTGAGCACAGCCACACAGACTCTGCCACTTTCTCCAAAACATGATGAATTGTTTGTTGTGTGGTGAGAGGTTTGAGTGCACAAAAGCAGGCACTGCAGATAAAGTTGAGGGCGGGGAGGTGGAAGGGTGAGGAGGGGAAACATCCTTCAACTGGTGTAAGTGTCCTTCCTCTTAAAATGTCCTCCAACAACATACTGACAAAAACATACTGTTTAGTGTGTATAATGTGATGCCAAAAAGTTTAATATAAGTGCTTGTCCTCTACCTATTATTGTTTTGTGTGTAATTATTGTATTTTGGTTGCAATTCAGTGTTTAACCTACCTCAGATTTGGGTTTAAATAGGCCACTCAGATTGTTTATGATCCCGTCCACGAGGAGTTTGGAAGTGGATTGGCCATGGTCCTGAAAAAATAAAAATATCCAGAGCACATTATGTTGGTCAATAAAATGTATTATATAATAATCCCTAATTTTTTCATCTCACTATGGTTAGTGATTAAGGAAAATGAAAATAAATGAAATTAAAGGAAAAAAGGCAGTAAAAATATGGTTATAAAATTATTTCATTACATTTAGCTGGTGCAGCTTGTTTAGCAGTAAAGAAAGCAGGACTATGATTATTGGTTAATTTATTTTAAAAGGCTGACAACGGTGTGGAGGGCACACGAATTGGACATGAATAATTTTCAAGTCACAAATTTGAACACAAAAAAGACTGCACTCACTGGTCACAGTGCACTTTGAGCTAAATGCTAATATAGGCATGCTCACATGCTCACAAGGACAACATACTGTTTATATAAGCAGGTAAAGTGTTTATACTTTTTTATACTTTACATTTAAAAGGAGGAACAGGCTTTTATTCTGAAATATCTTAAAGACTATTGGATTGCTTGGATTGATTGGATTGAATGTAATCTTTTGAAGTTGTGACTTCACTTGGACTTTATGTGGAATGTCTTGGTGAAGTAAACAAGCCCAATGAGAAAAAATATTTAAAACTTTCCTGCTAATAGACATACTTCAGTACTATCCATTTTAACAGCAGCCTGCTGTGTGAGCAGGAGAGACAGCAGATGACACCTAACATTTTGTTGCTGCTGTCAACAAAAAATGGACAACAAGCAAAACAAAATCCAAATGGAGATGCAACAACTTCCAACTTTGTTCGATATTTGAGATCGCACAACAATTAGTATGTTAAGGCTAGCATTATTGTTCTTTGTCTAGCGATGGCTTTAGCTAGTGTTAGCAAAAAACTACAACTAAGAACTACTGCACACAGTAATGAAATCGTTATTATAAATGTTGACTCTAAAAATCAATAGACAAGCGGCAATGTCTGCCATTGATTTTCTGTCAATGATGGATGTCAGTAAAATTAGCCCGCGGATGCTGCTGTTCCTACTTCTATAATGACTTGTTAAGGACCTGAAACACACGAAGTTTAGGACATGGGCTTTGATTTTGTTGGTCTTAACTTGGGACACAATATCCTGAGATTAATTTGTGGCCTCCAAACAATGACTCTGGTACAAAATACTATTCAAACAGGTTTTGCAAGTCATTCTATGTGTTCAGGTTTTGATGACGTAAATAAAGAAAGACCGGCTTGATGAAGTTACACCTGACATTTTCATATCTACACTAGTTTCAGTTGTCCATGATCCAACATGGCTTCTTTCTTCCTCATACATTAGCTTGTTTTCTATTTTTACATGCAACACACAACCACTTTTTTAAACCTGGCTCACTGACAAAACTGATAATTATGGGAGCTAAAAAAAATAACAAAGGAAGTAAAGGCTCTGCCAGAGATAACATACGTTGCTTGCATTGGAAGAGACTGAGATGCTGTCTGAGTCCAGCTTCAGGGCAGAGGGAGGTTCTCTGGAGCCCAGTTGGTCCAGTTTCTCCTTCAGAAGAAGACGCTGAAGCTCCAGCTTGGCTCTCATGCCCTGAGACAGAGCGACCTGCTGCCGACACTCCTCCATGGCATGTCTCTTGCTAAACAGGTAGACCCTGTGCAGAGTCAGGGAGGGTAAATTGTATTTGTGTAGGATCTTTTCCATGTGAGCAACACAAAGGATTGCACAAGTCAATAAAACAACACAAGAGACGCAAACAGACAGTACAAGACCACACCGACATCAATAAAAAGGCTGCCTGTGCAAACAGGTTTGCAGATGCTTCCTATTGACTAATGCAATCAATGAGAAGGCTTCTCTAATGACAGCTTAGTCAGCCTTCGTACTGGATTTTGAAAACTAGTAATGACCCAAGAGTCCTGCAAGTGAGCTAAACGAGACTTCTAAAAAATGAGCAGAGGCTTGGATGCTGATCCTGACAGCTAATAAACACAAGATTCAACAGAACAGGCATTGTCAGCGCATGGCTGGATTAACCTGTTACTGGGCACCAGGGCAAACACCTCAAACTGTGCATTATGCATATACCCTGCCACCTTCAAATTCCCATTACCAGTGCACAAAGCATAGTGCACAGTGAAATCAAGCTCAATCAAATTAACTAACATTCATGACATGCAGTGACCCAGGGGCTTTGGGGGGGGGGGGGGGGGGGGGGGGGGGGGGGGTGCTTAAGGTGGCAGCTGCCTACTGTGCATAGATAGCTCCAGGCTTGCAAAGGTGATTTTATGTCATTTTTACCTTCAGATTGTGTACAAATTAATCAAACAAAACAGAAAGTGTTGATTAGTGATCTGAAGAGGTGCTGATAGGCAGGTTTTGTTACCTTTGGGGGAGTCAGGCTCACTGTTTTCCCCTGTTTCCTGTCTTTCCAGCTGTGTTGTGCTAAGGGGCCTTTTACATTGGGGCCCAGATCCAAGTACACTTGACCAGTTGCTGTTTGACCAGTGTGAACACTGTACCCCAGCGTGGTTTGTTGCTCAAGTCCACTTGAAAAGGTGGTCTCGATTGCGATTCATGTGTACTCGGGTACGGATCGCATCAGATATGATAGCTAAATATTCCAAAACAAGGAAGTGGACTGCTATTGGGATCTTGCTTCTTTATACCACAGCAACAGCATGAACAAATGTTGTGTAGCTGATGATGACAGAACAACATTACTAATATGAAAGTGGACAAGCAGAGCAGTGAAGCGCAGGGGCAATCATACTCAGGTATGGTATGAGGCAATCGTATCTAATGTGAAAACACCCTGAGTTAACCTGCTGCTGGCTGTAGCCTTAAATTTACCATACATATAGGACAGTGGTGTTGATCTTTTAACTGCAGACCCCCATATTTCCCATGTTTCTCCTGTATTTAAAGCCCATCTCTCAGTGCCCTCCCATTTCATTATTTCTCTCAGGAAGCTCCCAAAATTTGCATGGCCCTCAAACTTTATGATGAATAATCATCATGCACAGATAAGAAACCCACATATAAGTTTTGTATTTTGATCTGACATCACCCACGTTGCCAAATTGTCTATGAAACACAATCAAGACACACAACATACAATCTCAACCGATCTGTCATAGCAACCTAACAACCCACCAACCCACAACCTGATTCAAGGGTGTGTGTGTGTGTGTGTGTGTGTGTGTGTGTGTGTGTGGCGCGCGCGCAGCTGCTGTCAGCTGTTGTCAAAATGTCAGGGCAGGATGGTGTTTGACCTAAAAAAAATCTAAATACCATCCACCCCACCACCATCCAACCACCACTGAGAAAACCCCCTGTATTGTGAAGCCTTAATGTTGGCAGGTAAGCAACTGACATCTAATATAAAATAGGTTTGGGTATCATTTGGTGATTTTTTTTTTTTAATACTGGTGCTAAAACAATACTTTATATACTTTATAGTACCAGTGCTAAAAAGGAACCTTTTTAAAAAAAAAAGCTCTGAATGATGGTTGATGACATTAAAGAACGGCTTATTGAGCCATTTGAACTTGAAAAATATATTAATAATGTTATTGCACACCCTGTCCACTCTTGGAATCATTTTAAGTTAAACACAGCTATACTTTAGACCGCTTAGCTTGGCATTTTAACTGTGATTAACGTAGCCACCAGCTAACAGTAGGCGACCTGTTGCAAGAGCCATGCAGAGACAGTGTTGCCATAATGTCAACTAGTGATAGCGTGTGTGGTGATGCCTCTGTTGCCTGTACACCAGAGGGTAAATGCTTCAACTGACAGCTCAGGCATGTGGCACCAAACTGAGGCACCGAAATCCGCATCGTGAGTCAGTCCAGTAGGTATCAGTCGAAAAGAAACCTGCACCATTTTAGGTTTCAGTACCCAACGCTTATGATAAATAAGTACATTCCCCGAAATGTCAGACTAATACTTAAACTTGAAAACCAAAATGGATGAGAAGTGCTCAGAAAAAGAAAAATTGATCTACAATTTTGTGACAAGTGGGAGACTTCATCTGCTGATGTCTGTGTGGAGCAGTTTTATTGCAGCAAAAAAATCTTTTAAAACCACTCACAATCAAAGAAAGTGTCATCAGTGAAAACCTTTGAAATAATTTCAGTGAGATGGTGAGAAGGAACCACAGACGTGAGCATCCTCAGTCTTACATTTCCTCAGGTCAACTCAGCTACACACCAGGTCAAACTTGTACAGGGTGTCACTGTTGATTTACAAAATGTTTCTTCAAAATACAAACCAAAGGGCAGCATAACCTCCACTCACCTCAATAACTCCACCAGCACCATATGTACTTCCAGCTGCCCTTAACAAGCATCAACTTTTTGCAGATAAACACATTGTTTCCAGGTGTCCTCCAGGAGCTTGTTAATGACTCAATCAGTCCCACAGGACTGTACACCTCTAACACCTTCAGACAGCCTCATCAACCAAGACAAATGAGGGAATCGAGCTTCATAACTCTTACCATATCGCTCTATTATAATTTATACGGCACTTAGAGCCTCCTGAGACCATGTTGGTTATTAGCAGTGGCCCGGCCAAGAGCATGCTGAACTCTCCCGATGGGAAAGACTGCCCACAGAGGTGAACTTCAGTAATTTGTCTCCAAATGCTGTGTTTTTATTTGGAAACCTCGTCTCTAACCTCTGAGTATAACATCAGAGCATCATTGATTGTGGCTTGGGTCTGTGGTCTGCTCACCTCTGGCCCTTCTTGACACCATCCTGCTCTGCCGCCAGCTCCATTTCCAGCTGTTCCACCGAGGTCTGCTGGGAGCCCAGAGTCCGAGCCAGACTCAGCAGCTCCTCCTCCACTGCGGTCAGTCTGTGAGAGGAAGACAGAGACATAATGTGAGGAGAAGAGGAACTATCACAAAACAGTAAAACAGTCAGAGGAAACACAAAGACAGAAAGGAGGATGAGGAGGAAGTACTTGAGACATTAAAAAAGGAAATTGGCGTTAAGCTATCTTGATGAGATTGCCTTGTTTGTTCTCACTTGTGCTGGACTGACTCGAGCGTGAGGTCGTTCAGTTCAATCTCTCTGGGTTTCAGCTGCTCAGCGTCCTCCAGAAGAGTGCAATCAAAGTCTGCACAAGCAGGAATCTCCCCCACAGACCTCCACACACAAACACACAGCAGAGTTATTAAAGTTATCCAAAACTAAACTAAAAACTAAAGTTCTGCTACTAGGTGTCTCTCTCACATGACAACAATAACAAAAAACAGTTAGGCGTAGGAGCTAGTTTCTCTTTTTTTCTTCACTGTTAAATAACATTTCTGATAAAAATCAATCTGATGTGAGTCAGGCAGAAATCATGTCCAGATTCTCCAACTTCCTTCCTCACTCTCTAGGGTACTGACATATCAAATGCATCTCTTGTTTTCCTGGAACAAACAGCTATTAGGAAATGCACTGTTACCTTAAATAAATTACAATACATATTTCCTCTGGGTTTGAACATTGTTTGCAACATTTGGCACAATTTAAGCACACAACTCCCAAAAATATAACACTTCTAGTATGTTTAGACATTTTAATACGGAAATGTTACATATTATAGCTTTAACTGAAATAAAAATAACTACATTTGAACGGAGAGAAAAGGAAAACTAAACAATATTGTGCACTTACAAAACTAAACTAAACTAAAATAAAAACTATGCAGGAAAAAATGTCTTTTGTTTTAGTCTTTGTCAATTTGGTCCAATGTGTCAACACAAAAAGCATAAGGAGGCACTGGTGCATATGTTTATTGAGACTGGATGTGCATGTCGCTGTGAGTCATTTGCCTTCACAAAGTGAGTGTGTTTGTTCTGTGAAAACTATTCTGAACTTCTTAAATCTTGCCCCGGACAAATACCCCCAATATAAAATACAAACTAAATCAAAACAAGGAAACTCACACTGGAAATTAACTGAAACCAAACTGAATTGAAATCCTGATTGCACAGTTGCCATCTGACGGAGGTTTTGCTCAGTCTACCTGTTCTGCTGGATGAAGCTCTCATACTCGCTGCTAGGATCGATGGCCGTGAGAGCTGAAGACATCCCTGTGGATCCGCACCACTTCATGATGGAGGAGAGTAGAGATGTCAAAATATTCCTGCAGGATCTCCTTTCTGCAGAATAAAACACAATACTCAGATGATAGCTTACTCAGCAGAGGTGGGAAGTAGCAAAGCACAAATACTCCATTGCTGTACTTAGGTAGAGTTTTCAGGTATCTGTAGTACTTGAGTACTTATCTGTCTCACAACTTTTGGCTTTTACTCCCTACATTTTAGTGCAATTATCTGTACTTTCTACTCCTTACATTTTCAACACAGACATTTGAGGGAAATTACTTTTGCATCATTGCACGCTGTCTCCCAACGCGTAACGAGCTGACAGTTCAATCTGATATCAGCAAATGAGAACCTACTTTGAGACACTTGCCTGAGATAAGCGTTCCATCACAGTAAACATTTAGATGTTTTCATTTCTGTCACAATTGTGTTATTGTTTATTACATTAGTGATTAACTTTCAAGCAGTCTTCCAAAAAGGGTTGACATCTGAGATCAGCTGGCTGTCAAACATTTGATACAGGGGTGTTAATTTCATCAGCATTACGGCTGCTCTCAAAGGACCGGTTGTAAGACCATATATGTATTTACCTGTTATCATATCACATATAATTGCCTCTGCATTTGATTATTATTGTTTTTAGTGATAACCTAATAATTATTAACTACCTCAGAAAGCAGAATTCTGGGAAAAATAGTGGCAAGCAGATTAAGTGTGGTCTGGGCTCAGTTGTTCACATACTTTCAGCATACCCTGTTTCTCTCATCAAATGCTTCTCTAAGAAACCCTGACACTTGGCCGATTTTTTCAGCCACAATAAGCTGACTGTCATTGCTGCATAATTTTTTTACTGTAACCTTTGAGAACATATTCTGTTGAGAACAAAGGCTGCCTTTTAATTCTTGGACTTTTTCTTGCTTTTCTTGGTGGCGAAGGTTAGCGTAATTGGCACCGTGTTTGATGTCAAATTGCCGCTGTAGATATTATTCCTCTGGCAATGCGGCTGCCTCGTTACAAAGAGGACATATCGGCTTGTCTCCATTAAGCACTATTCACTTTCCCATCTCTCGTTAAATTGCAGTCCCTCTACATCAACTTTTCTTTTCTTGGACATTTTGTTTAGCTGCTACTATTAACGTTAGTTACAACCACTTGAGTGCCACGACTGCAAACGGTTATATGAGATGCTATCTACTGTATACTGACATCCAACAGCTGAACACCTTCAGTGCACAGTTAACAAAATCTTGATGCATTTTGGGACATTTACTTGATGGACATCATAACCATCATGAGCAGCACAGAACTGTATCATGCAAATTATATTATGCACAAAAAGAGGGCCTTGACACCATGGGGGACACCATGGCTGCAGCTGATGTCAGAGAAGCCAGTTTCCTTCATCTCTGACAATCATGGTCATTTAATGATTTATTTAAATATATTACAGGTTTCTCCTTTATAGGGTTCTTGAAACAAGTAAAAGCTGTCAAAACAGCTGCTAATCTTAATGCCTTATCAAATATTATTAAATTGCAAATGAAGTTCTCAACACTTGCAAATAAATATTTAAATGTAGCAGACGTGTTTCAGCCCGAGGCTCTTTTCAGCACTGAAACACATCTGTTTTTTTCTGCTGCTGTGCAACATTCAAAGCGTTAAATACTTACTTGTGAGTGTTGACAACTTCATTTTCCATTTTTGTGATTTTTTGGGGGGTTGGCACTCATCACACCCTTAAGACATCTGAGTTGAGCATGACAGCTCTGGTTTTTAACAAAATATTATAATGATGTAAAAGAGGATATACACAATTTATTGTTGACTGTACTGTACAAGCAACAAATCTCTGCAAGTTGTTTAATGTATTCTCGCATTTATTAAAACAAATGTGTTGTGATTGTGATGCTCCAGAGATGCCCTGGGCTGACAAATCATATTCTCCAGACATGAGGGAACATGTTTGTATGTTACAGACCTCAGCAAAAATCACATTTTCTTTTTATATTATTTTTCATTGACAATAAACTGCAAAGGTTACCATTCCCACTAAATTTGTGACTCATGTCACAATCGCAATATCTGTCAAAATAATGGCAATGTAATTTTTTGCATATCATTCAGCCCCTTTAGTCTACTGATAACACCTATAAGGCCTATATGAAGTCCAGCAAAGGTGTTTCCTATTAACTTCTATGGTTAAAATGTCACTTATAGGCTTAGCAGATGAGATTAAGTTTGGTTGCTACAGGTTGTATGTTGGGCAATTTAAGTAATTAGCATAATGAGGTAATTAATTGCTAAAAACTGGAAAAGGCTATATTTTTGCTTTTACTTAACTCAGAAGAGTCTAAGTCGATCTTTGTCATGTCCAGAAATCCCAAAGCTCCAAATGCTTCATAAAATGTTTAAAAGAAAAAGATTCATTTATGAGCAATAATGTGCAGTACACCCTCCCACACCCCTGAGATATCGCCCACCCCTAAAGGATAAAGGTATGTAAATGTTATAAAACTGTATGTTAGTTCATTTAATTGCCACCTAGCTAATGTTGGCTACAGTAACTGATGTGGTTTTCATTCGAACAAGCTTGTGTTTCTTAGTATTTGCTTGTAGCTGGTTAGTCAACATGACAACAGTAGCTTATATATGATTGATGCAAGGACAGTTTATTGCTCATCACTGTTTTACTATAATGTATGTTATGCATGTTGTTATCATCATGTTACTGCTACAACAGTGACATAATGGTAACAACATGCTGGTAAATATACTAGTAAAATTATTTTTAGCAGACTGTTGTTATGCAAAAGACTGTGTTATAAAGAACAGACTGTTGTTATAAAGAACAGGCTGTTGCTATGGACACAGTTCAGATCACAGACCCTAGAGGATCAAAAAATCATTGTTAAATCACTAAAATCATTGTGAAATTAATATTTTATATATTAAAATTAACAAAGCAGGATAATGTACAGTAAGCAGGTCGCTATTGTGAAATAAGGCCACAAAATCAGTTTAAAATTAATATTTTGTGTCACACAAATGTGTGCCAAATATTTTTTGTTTTGGTAAGTAACCATGTAATAAGCGGGATGTTGTATAGTGAGCAGGATGATGCAGGACCCCGGCACAATATGCTGATAACAGCTAGAAATGTTTTGCATATATACGCACGACATGCAGCTCATTATAGTTGACATAAACTTACTCTGGGAAGTCTGTCAAGATTTTTGATTTTCTTCATTATTTTACCTTATAATAAGTTAATTATGCTAATTTCCCAACATGAAACTCTTAGCAACTATGTTGAATTTCATTCCCTTGGCCTATAGGTGACATTTCAATCATAATATATAGTTCATAGGAAATATCTTTACTGTTTCCAAGACATTTCTAGTGGACTACATTGTGTATTAATGGAAAACAACCAACTGAAAGCAAACAGAAAAAACAGTCAATAGAGCATCTGTTGTGTTTGTGTTTGTGTTTGTGTTGTGTTTGTGATCTTACAGTATCAGCACCATCTCTTGCTGCAAAGTCTGCAGGGCACTGAGCAGGGCGGGCTGGATCTGACTGTAGTGGTGCTGATGGTAAACTTGAGCCGCACGCACAGACAGCACATACTCGTTATGCAGCTCGTGGAGTTTCAGTGAAGCCTTTATGTAACGCTCTTTAGCCTTGTCTCGTTCTTTATCTGCACACAGAGAAAGGGTTGGGGGCGACACTTTATGTCATGATGGAAATACACATGTGAGATTTACACTGCACAAAAAAGCCAGACTATGCTATCAGTATGAAACTGTTTAGAGAAGTAGGTGATAGCAGGAGTCCCCACCTTTACTGGCCTCTTGGTACTTCCTCTTGGACTGAACTACATCTCTCACCATCTGTCTGTAGCTGTTCTTCAGTCTCTCCAGCTCGTCTGGGTCACCTGAATACAAACAGCAGCTCACAAACAGATGGAAAATATATGGTGCAAGGATGGGTGTTACACTGAGGCGCTATTTGTGTGGTTAGAAGCTGTCTCTTTTAGCATGAGTGCTATATAACACAGGAAGTGGACAATGATCCTTTTATGTCTCACTGCAGAGGAACACGAAACATGAGAGAGGACATTTGAGGAAATGGTCTGACCTTTGTTGTGCTGCTGCTGGTGGTGGTAATACTTAAAACTTTACCTGATAGCATCTCTTAAGATTGTAGTTAGGTGCAATCACAACGTAAAATCGATCTTTTGTATAACCACACAGCGATGCACAAAACAAGTTGTCTGAGCTCCATCTGCACAGTAATGTGAGAAAATTAAAATAAACAAACTGCGAGCTAGGCGTCCAAACTGCGACCCAGTATGGATCACTGGAAATGAACACATCATTTGCCTGATGTAATTGGGTAATAAAAACAGTGCAGAGCAGCCACCAGTTTGAGATAGAATCAAAATGCATTTGCACACACTCTTTCCAGTCTATTGAACCTCATTTCATTTGACTGGTGTCTATTTATAAAGCTGCCACTGCAGTGCTCATCGGCATGCCAAGATGATAAACTCTTGACAAATCAACAAATGGAGTTAAAAACAACAACTTCAGCCATATGAATACTCTAACACTATGACTCTCACTCTTTTATACACATAATTGTACTTTAATATATTTACTGTCATTTACACATAAAGATACCAAAGCCTACAGAAAAATTACCAGGTTGTGTTAATAAACATCAGACTCTTGTGCAAAAGAATTGCTTAAAAACTAATGAGCTATGGATTATATTTCTTATTTATCTTAAAAATACAAACAAAGCAAATGTACAAAAGAGAAATATAACTTAAAGCAGTATCAGTTCATGGACCACGGTAAATATGTTGTCACTTGTCTATACGCCAACGCTATTGTGCTTTATGAGGACTAAATCAAAATAATTTGCACAACTGTGTCCTGTTGTGGGCTATGTATCATTTCCTTTATGAGAGCAGAATATGTGTTTCACAGTCACCATTATGGTTTTTTAGATGGCTAGGTTAAGCAAAGCGCATCCATACAAATGTAGTATTAAGAGCTTATTTGTTTAAACGGTAGAATCAGCAGGATTTGTCAGCTGCTGTTCATGAAAGCACCAGAGATACAGCTGATTGTTTAATTTAATTTCCAGGGTGTCAAATACTGACATTTTTGGCTGGTCAAGTGTCCCGAGCACAGCAAAATAAGGACAAAATAAGAAGGTACAGGAAGAGGACGTGGGTGCCACCACATGCTTCTGGTGGGTTGTGGGTAATGATTGAGAAGGATTATTTTTGTATGAGTCTATGCATACAAGTACCAGACAGTATCAGACTGGTATCGGTATCAGTAGATGCTCAAGGTTGTGGTATCATTAAGTTGTCCTTCCTGTGGACAAAACGTGACAAAGTACCTTCCAGCGTGATGACCCAAACTCTGGATGCATCCGAAATTCCATATTAAATGCTATTTAGTATGCTGAAAGCGTATGTGAGATTTTTAAACAGTATGTGAGATTTTATAGTGTATCACAAACCTTAGTATGAAACCAATAGTACACTAGGTGCATACATTTACTGACGGCAACAATATAACAGACAGAGGTGAACAGCGACCAACATCAATGTCAAGAACATTTCAGTTCAAATGTAAGAAACATTTTACTTTGGTAGGCATAATATATTTTTAAAATGAGTTTGTTGTTGGCACAGGTTACCATGGTTATGCATCTACAACTGTTAAGGAGGCTCTCAGGAAGTGAAATGATCAGCCTGAGCAGTGCGTCTGAAAAGATTCATACTCAAAGACACAAAAGTATGTTAAACAACAGTACACATTTTGGGTTTGCAGAGGACCTGATTAAGCAAATAAATAAACAGCTCATTCTCACTGACATCATCACGTGTGTCTTTGTGAAATAAATAGTTAATAGTCCCCCATGTGCACTGGTGCCCAGCCACATACAGCTGGTGCCCTTTTTTTTAATTTGCCCCTGCCCCTCACACAGCCTGAGTCCACCACTGTGTAAGTGTATTTGAGTTTGTGTGTGTGTGTCTGGTGTGTGTTAGTCCACACACCTTGGTGAGCTCCTGCTTCAGCACGTTCCACTGGTCTGAGTAGGTTTTGCGGAGCTGCTGTTTGTCTCGGATGAGTAGTGTCAGTTTGCTGATGGGACCGTCCAGCAGATCCTCAGAGCACTTCTTCATCACCTGGCTGAGGAAGTCCGTCTGAGAGACCAGCACCCCCCACGACTGACAGACAGACAGACAGACGGGGACAAAGGTCACTGAGAGACAGTAATTTTTATTTTTCAGTTAAGTCTGTGTCCTTGTGTCATACCATGGGCCAAAGACTAGTGTTTTTGTTTTTTGTTTTTTGTGAGTGTGGGCATAGATAGAGATACTAAGTGCTTATTTAAAAAGAAACACTACGTTTTGACTCATAACTCCAGAACTGTGAGGTACAGAAATAAACTGTTGCTGTCCAGGATTTCTTTGGTCCAACCTGCACCAGTTCCTTGTCCGCACACACCCATTATCCACCATTTTGATATGCGGTATATTTTTTTGTTTAACAAAATTCTTTTTCACCATTGCTCTTACTCATTTTATCCAGTCTTTGTAATCTGTCATCTTTCTGTTTCTGTTATAATTTTAGACTGAGGCTGCTTGGTTGCTCACGACTGATGCACAAGGTCTCCTGCGATGCAGCCAGAAAGCCTTTTTAACATGTGGTTAACACTGTGAAACACAATTTGTTAGGTTCAGGCATTAAAACTACATAGACAGCTTTTGGAAATCAATTCAAACAAATCACAAGACTTTTGCAAACCTTATTTGTATTGTTTGCATTGTTTGTGTTACATCTTGGTCTCCCAAATAAGGTCATGTTTTTCTTGTTTCCAGTTTTCAGTCAGTATTTCCTCTTTTATTATGATTCTCACCTTTGTCTCTCATTTCAGATACTTCACTTCCTGTGCCTTTGTTTTTTTCCCACCTTTGTGATCACATATCCCTCATTACCCCTCCCCCCTGTTGTATATAGTCTTGTGCTACTCTTTGTCTGTTGCCAGTTCATCTTAGTTACCTACACGTTCTAGCCCTTATTCTTTGTGCATTCTCAGTGGTTTTGACCTTTTTATTGTGTACCCTATAGTCAGCCTATCATTTTCTGATACCTTTGCCTCTCTGGACTTACTACCTGCGTATCAAATCTTCTTCACATAAGGACTTTATCTATCTGCCCTGTGCTGTCTGTTGGCTCCAGTGTGATAGTTTGTAGCACTTTGCTCATAGATTTTGTAACTCAGTGGTTACATTATATATCTGATCATCCATGCTGACTTTTTTCTTCTTATTAAAGTATCAAGGATTGCGCAGCTGCAGTGTTGGTACTGTATGTGCTCTCTAACTTATTCTTATTTGGATTCAAGAACATATTGTCAGATGAGATTTATTTATTTTGTAGATTACTTTATTTTTCTCAGGTTTATTGAGAGAATTTGCATAAATAAATTCAAGGTAACTACATATACTGTATATGTACATTGTATTCTACTCCTTGATTAAATCAGGAACTATTTAACATAGTGTGCTGTGTCTGTAATGTGAGTGATGGGTAAGGTGGAGGGATATGATGTAAGAAGTGAGACATTTGTGGTCAGTGTTTACTTGTTCTACTGAAGAGCAAAGACCCAGTTACACAGATGAAGCTGCCCTGGTCTCTTGCTTTACCCAGAGCCCAGAAGTAGGTTAATTCAGTAGCAAGCAAGTTTAACATTTAAATAATTAAATTCAGACTGTGACAACTGGTAGAAAAGGTTTTAGTCAGGGTTATTGGTACTTACGCTTTCAGCAAAACTTGAAACCTCTCACAATTTTATGAGACAAACACCTACTTATAGAGATTTACAGGATTCATTTGGCCATTCATATATAGTGTATTTTGCACGTTACACCTACACAGTGAGTCCTCAGCAGTCACTGAAGTGTTGTTTAGACTATATGAATGTTTTATTCTAATGATGTTATGATAATGTTATGTGTGGTTTTTACACTTCTGAAAATAAAAGCAGCATTAAATCCACAAGCTAAATTCTGATTAGGGAAGAAGTATGTTGTCCCAGCATTACCTTATATAAGTGTATAATTCTGTTAGATATTTCAGTCCATCTGTACGTTTTGTTGCAATAGGTTTTTTTTTGGATGGAGGCAACTCTGCTTCAGTGGGCAACTCTTTTTATGGGAAACACTGACGTTGATCATTTTGGTTGTTATAATTTTTAACCTCACCTTTATTTTGGAAATTAGGTTGAGATAATGGAGCAACAACTAACAATTATTTTAATGACTGAATAATCTGTTGATCATTTTCTTGTAGTTGTTTGGTCCATCAAATGTCAGAAAATGGCATAAAATGTTGATCACTATTTCCCAAAGCCCAAACTGACATCTTCAAACGTCTTGTTTTGTCTGGAGCCCAAAGATATTCAGTTTACAGAGTCACAGAGGACTTAAAAAACAGAAACCATTATCATTTTAGAAGATGGAATCGAATTTGGATATGTTTTCTTTAAAAAAGTGACAAAATGATTAATTGATTATCAAAATATTTGTCATTAATTTAATAGTTAACAAATAATCGTTGCAGTTTTAGACCAGTTGATGATTCAGGTGTGTAAGCTCTCACCTTGTTGAGCTGGCTGATGTAGTCCAGTCCTGCACCGAGCTGAGGCCGGTCCAGCTTCTCCGCGATGGCAGTCATGTGGTGCAGCTGCACTGAAAACTCCCGCTCACTCTTGGCCCGCTGACCCATCCACTTCTTCATGACCTCCATCAGGTGAAGCTCTGAGTCCAGCAGCCGCATGACAGCTGCATGTGCCTGAGGACACCACAGATCCTCCTCAAAACCCATCTCTAAATCCCTGCCTGAATTTGTTGTCAGCAGTCAGTCCTTCAGCAGCTTTGTGCTCTCATGAGTGCGACAGAAACAGAGCGATGAGCTCAAGCAGCTGATAATGACCAGAGTACTTTTTTGTCTGTGGCCACAGCAAGGTTTCATTTCCCTTAGAGCAAAAACACATGCACAGAAGTTTATGTGAGGCACTACTTCCTCATATCTGTTTGAATGGGGTTCTGCTTGTAAATTTAATTTTGCTTTCAATTTAGGAACAATTTTTGAGTTCTGGTTGCATCAACAAGGATTCATTTTAAAACCTGATTTAATCATGACTTTAAATTATTTTGCACCAAATTTTTAAACTAGCTTACAATTAAGAAAGATTCAATTTAAACCTCTCTTTCCACTTCAGTTCAGTTTTTACTCTAATTCTAGATTAAATTTAATTATGTTGTACTATGAATTTAAACTCAATCCAGTATTAACTTTGACCTGACACTTGAGGAGGTTCAACTTTTAAAATGGCAAATGGCTGCCTTTTGAGATGGACTGAGCAAAACGATAAAGTTCCTTGCAGTAAGTTATGCGACAGACTCAGCCCAAATGAGTTTTATGATGTGTCTCTATTTCACTCCAGTTGATAATTCAGCCAACAAGTTTTCCTCAAAGGAGGAATTAGAACTTATTTAATGAGCCATCATGAGTTGGTAAACTGGGATAACTAAATTTTTAGCTGACCAGTAAACAATATTACTTTTTTCAACTTTAATTTGAATCTATTTTGGTTTACACCACTAAACTTGGCCTACCTAGTTTTGTTAAACTCTAATTAGAACTAATCTTACTGTAGATTGATTATTTTTTGTTAGTTCAACCCAGTCCTATTGTTTTAAAATATATAAAATATCCAAATAAAATGCATAAACAACAGGCAGGCTGGTGAAAGCTGGAGGCTGCCAGAAACAGAGCAATGAGCTTTATCTGCATATTACATTATGGCCATTAATTTCATCTTATACAACAGGTACATTTTTAACAGTAAAAGTACATTTACTCAGCTGCTGTACTTAAGTAAAAGTGTGAGATACTTATATTTTACTTGAGTAAGTACATTTTACATTTACTACTGATGGCCATATGCACTCATTCATTCATCTTCTGTAACCGCTTATCCATGAGGATCGCGGGGGGGCTGGAGCCTATCCCAGCTGACATTGGGCGAGAGGCGGGGTACACCCTGGACAAGTGGCCAGTTCATCACAGGGCTGACACATAGAAACAAACAACCATTAACTCTCACATTCACACCTACGGGCAATTTAGAGTCACCAATTAACCTGCTGCATGTCTTTGGACTGTGGGAGAAAGCTGAAGTACCCGGAGAGAACCCAAGCAGACATGAGGAGAACATGCAAACTCCACACAGAAAGGCCCTGCCAGCCTGGGGATTCGAACTCAGGACCTTCTTGCTGTGCGGCAGCAGCGCTAACCACTGAGCCATCGTGCCGCCACACCCATATGCTACTGTACATAAAATGTGGGGGACAGTCATTTAATATTATTGTTCAGTGCTGTTTAACTTTGAGCAGTGGTCAGTTTGTTGCAACCTTATCTGGGTGTTGTTGTTCTGTTTATCGTTTTCACTGTTAGACCGTGACAGACTGTGAAATCTGCTGATGAGGTTTGTTGCATAAAATAAAACAAGCTTTTCATTTTTCTTTTCACCACTGTGTGAACCCGGTCTCACACCATTACTTGTATTTATGACTTGGTGCTGTTGGGTGCAACCTCTCCGCTGTAAACTCATTGGCTTAATTACGCCAGCCATACATCATCAAATACACTCATTACACACAATGCGAGGAAGAAGGGACAAAAAAATTTGCTCAACAAATGCCGTGCAGCTCAGGCAGTTTTTACAGACCGCAAAGGAAATGTCTGCTTTTATGTTTAGATATGGTATCAACAAAAGAGGTGCAGGTCTTAGACTGTTGCTAGAAACAGCAGTGCTGAGTGATGTCTAAATGCCACTGCCATAGCTGACTAAATGTTTGATGTGTTGCAACTTCATTGGCAGCATTCATGTTTTCCATAATTACAGTTCCAGTGGTGGGAAGCAACTAAGTATATTTATTCAGGTAAAATTTGGAAGCCCCTATATTTTTCTTTTCTGTTTTTGGCTACTTCATACTTTGACTCCACAATGTTTCAGAGTGAAATGTTGCACTCTTTACTTCACTACATTTATCTGACATCTATTTTTTTTTTTTTTTTTTTTACTACTTCTCACATTAATATTCAGACTACTGTATGATGACAATGCTTTGTTTAAAATTTCAAAACTTTTTGGCTCATGATTTCTTACAAGACAAAAAGTCTATAACCACACTAGTAACTAAATGCTAAGTATGCTACATGCTGAAGGTAAGCAGGAACAAATTTTACCTGGTTTAACATGTTAGCATACTAACATTTGCTAATTGGTGCTAAATACAAGTACAACTGAAGCTGATGGAAATTTTAACAGCAATGCAGGGATCAGCAAAGGGGGACATGAATGTGTTCACTCTTATAGGCCGTAAACAATGAGGAGCAAAACTATAACTACTGAAAAAACAAAAGTTCTCAAAGTGTTCTTACTCAAGTGGACGGAAGCTGCGGCCCAAACTCTCCCATGCACTTAACTAAGAATGATTTTAAAACTATGTTTTTCATAGTTATAGTTGTAGTCCTTGGTGTGGACGGCCCTTAAACCACAAAGCTCAACATCAAGGTGGTTAAAGTCAGTGATTACCAGCACCATGAATATCTGTTCAAAATTACATCTACTAGTTGTTGGGATATTTCAGTCTGGAAAAAAGTGGTGGATAAAGCATGGAATGTAAATGTTTAACAAATAAGAAATGCAAAGTAAAATTGGGAAATAACTAAGAATAACTCAAATTCTGCTAAATATATTAATTAAGAGTTTGTGTATTATTTATTTTCATAAAAACATTTTTATCATAATTTCTAATTCACAATAGACATTTTTATTTCATCAGATTATTAAATAATAATAATTACTTTTAATTCAAACTGGCATTTTCCTCAATGAGTCATTTTATGTGACTTGCTAAGTGGGAGGAGCTATCCTGGGAGTCCCTGGTTCCAGAAGTAAAAGTTAGAGATGAGTGATAACAAACTTTTTTAAATTTGATATGACAACGATATTTTTTTGTACAATTACAGATCATTTCATAAAAATGTAACTGATTTCAATCGAAATTTATGACAAAGGCAAATATGAGTACTTAAATAAAAATGTTTGTGTTAATAAGTGTAAAAAATAGACTAGTGTTTTACAGACATAAAATAATAAAATACTATTAAAATAACTAAATATCTTACTGTTTTTGTTCAGCCTCCTACAACTTTATCTCCTCATAACCAGGGTTGGGAGGGTTACTTTAAAAACATATTTAGATACAGTTACTAATTACCGATTAAAAAATGTAGTCAGTAACATAATCCAAGTATCACAATATTAAAATAATGTAACTTGATTATTTTCCATTAATTTTGGATTAACTCAATAAAAAATATGATTAAATTGTTCAGCTCAATATAGTGTTTGTAGGGCCGCAACTAATGATTTTTTTCATTATCGATTAATTGGTCGATTATTTTCTTAATTAGCTAGTTCCACCCTTTGTTTGTTTGATAGATTGATTTGCTTGGATGATGAAAAATGTTGAAATATCCACCGAGTGAAAACATTTTTTTCACTAGAGGTCATGATAATGAATTGGCAGCTGTGTTCGCACTGTGCATGGCATATTGTTCTTTATGTTAAAATTGTAATCCTACAAATAATTCACATTTTTACTAAATAATCTGATTATGTCTTCTTTTTCTGTAAATGTAACGGAATACAGTTGCCTTTTTTGGTATCCGTCTGTCCCCCAAGCCTGTTTATAACTATATCTGCTTCTTTGGTTAAAAAAGTCTAAGGTAAGTTTATAATAACTATGAGGCAGACATCAACCATAACTGAGTTTGTTTGCTTTAAAAATTATATGTTACGGGATTCATTAAACATGAATTATTTCGTAATGACTTATTTGTTTGCTTGATGTTGAACATTTGGGCCTCCATACATGTCCGCCGTCGGAACTAAAAAGTTGTAACACCAGCGGAAGTAAACAAAAGACACGCGTCTCGCGTTATTTGGGATGGTTGTATCGAGTAATGTAGTGTGGTATTATTTCAGGTGTAACTAAGAAAATATGTCTTCAGTTCAGTATTTGACAAACTTTGTGAACGAGCGACTGACCGCTGCTGTTGAAGAAATTGTAGGTGTCTTTAAAAAATGTATCATCGAGTACGAGGAGGAGATCAGCCGGCAGCGCAGACAGCTGGACATCCTCCTGAAACCTGAAATAAAGTTACACAGGACAGGTATGTGAAACCTGATATATTTTTTAACAGCATACATGGTAACTAGACTTTATATTTATTTGCTCAAATGTCCGCTCTTCTACTATCACACTACTGTCTGTTTCTTGTCCCTTCAGAGCTTCCACAGCAACATGTCTGTAAGGAGGAGGAGGAGGAGGAGGAGGAGGAGGAGGAGGAGAGGTTGTCCCTGAACAGCAGCTCTGTGACATGAAGAACTGCACCAGTGTGGACCCAGAGAACCCACAGCCTCCACAGATTAAAGAGGAACAGGAGGAGATTACTGCTACTTGTGAGAGGAGGGACACTAGTGAGGATCAGACCCTGCAGTTGAACCCTGGTGAGGGCAGAGAAAAAGTTTATAGTCAGCATAGTTCCTGCACCAGAACCAAACAGTAACCACCAGGTCCTCTCTCAAGAACCTCAGAGCCAAGATCACACAAGGGGCGATCCAGGAAATTCTGCCACATTAAAGGTTCACCGAATATCCTCTCTGGTGGAAAGTTGTTCAGATGTGACACTTGTGGGAAAGTTTTCACAGCAAAATTCAAACTGAACAGACACGTAAATAGCCACACAGTGGAGAAGCGGTGCATTTGTCACATGTGCGGAAAAGGATTCTGTCAGATCTCAGATTTAAAAAGGCACATAAGAACCCACACAGGAGAGAAACCATATCCCTGCTTAATATGTGGGAAATGTTTCATTTGCCGCGGTGCCTTGGGGAAACATATAAGGATTCACACGCGCAAATTAAAAAACATATAACTGTTGTATTTGGGAGAAAAAAAGGTTTTATAAAATAACGTTTCTGAAAAAAAAGTAAGATCCACACAAAGAAAACAAATGAGCTGAAATTTCTGCAAAGTAGGGTTGTAAGAAAATATTGATATTTGAGTATTGTGATATTATGTTTTGTGATACTGTGTCAATTCTCAAAAACACTTTATCATGATACATTCGAAGATTCATGGCAGTGGTTCGTTTTGTGATGTTAAAACCCCTCACAGCTGGATAGCAGTATTGTTACCTATTTTCACTGCTATGATTAGGCTACAGAAAAAAGTTTTTAAACTCAGAATTAATGCCAATGGTGTTGTGATCTTTATACTATGACAGTTTTCCTAAAATAAGATTAATATACAGTATATGTCTGTATATCACCTTGCCTATAGTATCATAATATACTGAATTGTAAATCCTGTAAGTGATGAATATCGCCAGATTCTTGCCAATACACAGCCCTACTGTGAAGAAGAGTTCATGAACTAACTTGATGACACTTCTACAATACCTACGTCTTTTTAATAAAACTTATCATCTTAAATAGAGTATTTTATTTACAATTAACTAACAAAACTACTGGCTTGTTTTTATTTTCTTGTTTTTGGCAACAAAAACAAAAAAAACAAAAAAAACAAAAAATCCAGAGAGCCTCTATTGCCCAACAACCCCCTCTATTTACATGAAATGGTTCAGTCCTGCCCCCAAACCAGGTGAGCAAGTTGTTTACGCACAGTGAATTGCAAGCAAGAGGCAGGTTTGGTTTAGTTTGGAGTGCTTTTGGAGCAGCATCATGTCTCATATTAAAGATAAATCTTGCTTCCAAAAACGTAACGAAAGAGAGAAGAAAGGGCGACAGTGTGTCACCCAGTTCTTCAAAAAGAAAGGCTGGTTTAGTCCGTGAGTGGTGGAAATTGATCAGTTTTGGCCACAGTGAAATAGGCTACTGTTGCTGCCCTGAGCTTAGTTAATGCTTTCACAGAGAATCCTGAATGTTTGCATTTGATTCTTCTTTTGGCTGACATTTAATCAATTGCAGGCAATTTTTACAGGCTATTCAAGCTAAATCAGCAGTTTTCAAATAATACTTTAATAATACCTTAATGCAGACTGAAACATGGTCATTTAATTGGCATCTAATGGTGGTGACACGTAACTGAAGATAATTTGCTTCAGTATTCTGTAGGATTATTTTTCTTCTGTGGTGCATGCAGTGAAAATTAAGTCAACAAAATGGTAGTAAGTGAAGTTTTTGTTATGATGTTATTACAAATACTATTATATTATAGGATATATTATCATATGTACAGCAGTAGCACAGGGCTGGGATGGCTTGTGGTGGTGGGGCCCTGTGCGATATCTCTTCATGGGGCCCTAAATCCCTGGCAGCGCCCCTGGGCTTTGAAGCCAGTTTGACATGGTGGTCAAACTCAGGTTCTGCACAGCGGCCCAAAAGGACGTTTTCCCCATGTGCTTAGATTGTTAAAGAGTGGCTGTGAAATGGTGGATGCATTTTTTTAGCATCACTATCTCTGTGAAATGCTTTGCTCCATTCAAGTCAGCAGAGGGTTAAACCAGAAGTTAGCCAGCTTGTCCAGAGGAAGTCTGTGGCCTGTAGAGCAACCGCAGTTTGCATTTAGTAAGTTGCTTTTTTGGCTTAGTGCCCCACTGAGCAGCTTACATAGGAATGAACAGAGTCCTGCCTCCAACACTGTATCCTGGTCACCTCAAGGATCCAGTGTGCAGGATTTATGAGGATTTATTGGCAGAGTATGGCAGAAATAGAATGTAATATTCAAAAGTAAGTTTTCATTAGTGTGTTATAAATAAAAATAAAAATGTATAATAAAATAAAAACCATTGTATTTTTGTTACCTTAGAGCAGATGTTGTGTGTTTATACTCCAAACAGGTTCAGTGAGGCTCAGTGAATAGAAGTGAAAGAATATAAAAATGGTCCACAGAAGATGAATCCTACGACTTTTGGTAACTTTACTGACTCAAACTCTAGTGCCACCTTGAGGTTCACACTTTGTGTTTCTCTGAGTACAATATCTGGACAACTATTGGATGGTTTGTCAGCAAATCAAGAAATTTAGTACACACAGTCATGTCCACTTCTGGATGAACTGTAATCTCTTTATTGATCCCTTAACTTTTTATCTAGTACCATCTTCAGATCAAATATTAATGTGCCCAATACTTTTGTTCATGACCAAATACCTGCAAAATAAAGTGCCCATCAACCTCAGCTGTTTGTGTTTAGTGATAATTATACTAATTACCTGCTTAATGTCAGCATATTAGCATGCTAACCTTAGCATTTAGCTCAAATCACTGCTGTGCACAAGTACAACCACACAGAGCTGCTAGCATTGACTCCTACTCTTGGACAGTATGTTAGTATGTTTCCCTTAGTACAAGTCTGGTGATTGTAGTTTACTTGAGTATTTTCATTTTATGCTATGTCATATTTCTACTCTACTATTTATATTAGAAAACCTTCTTCACTGGTTACTTTGTAGATTCAGATAAATAATGCCATCAAGAAATCTTGTCTTAAAATGTTATATAAATGACTGTAGCTTGAGACAACAAAGAATAAAACTGATTGCTTAAGAAAAACAATCGAAAGTGATTTTTTTCTTTTTCTTTTTTCTTTTAATGAAAATATAATTTTGAGCACTCAATAAAGGGCCAGTATTTGATAACCAGATTTTGTGCACTGGACATGTATAATAATCTGAGGCAAATTGTCCCAGTATTCACAAAAAAAGAACACAATTTGTTGTAGCAGAATTTTTTTTCTTCTTGGCTCTTCTATAAATCATCCCTCGATCCCTCGATTTATTTTTTTTTTTTTTTTGCAATCCAGTCGAGTGAACTCAATCCCTCAGGTAGAAACCAGTGGACAAGAGACTAAAACTGCATATAAAGTAAAGTAATTAAAACTAGCTCAGCCTCAACCAGCGCATCTGCAACTGCATCAGTATTAATAATATAATAATGTAATATAACATTAATCACAGGGCCAATTTACTGCAGAATGAACACTTTTGATACTTTAAGTATGTTTTGCTGATGTTTTCTGTATTTTTACTCATAACACTGTAGTTCTGGCACTTTAATGTAAGTGATGGTCTGGGTACTTCTTCCACCAATGTGCAACTTTTATACACCAGCCAACATTTATATCATCAAGTCACATTTATAAGTGCATTAAAGTTAATAAAAACACATTCAAATTTGCATAGATCTTTATTTTTAGTAGAATCTATAATTGACATCAATTAAATAAAAAGGAGAAAAACAAAAGCAAAAAATCTTTAAATTACAAGAAAATTACACTGCACCATTCATATAGTACAAAAATAGGCCTTATTTTAGAGTTATGTCCCATGTGAAGATAGTCATTCTTGTACATTATTCATAGGTCACAAATCTGTAAGGTACTGTGTGCAGCCACAGGCCAGGAACCTCACAAAGAGGCGGGAGGAGGTCAACAGAGGCTGCTCCACTAACCATCCCCAACACCCCCCTCCATCACAAAGTGTTTCATTTATACTTATTTAACAAGCATGTGCACACACACACACACGGACGCACGCAGATCTGATTCAGCCCTTAAGTTAATGGAGATGGGATACATTCTACCTCCTCCCTCCACAGCTGCTGAACATACAGGGTGTCACTGCAGATGTTCAAAAAAAAGGCAGAGATGACAGAATGATATCAACAAAACACTTTGAACACAAGCTGAAGGGGTTGATGGACTGTGACAACCTGAAAGCAACACGTCGTAACACTAAACAGACAGCATTAAAATGATTGTCTTTGGTTATGCCAAAGATATTGCTCCTATTAACTCCATCCGACTTCGTATTGATCACTTCAGACTACATCCTAAGGCAGGACTGAAGCAACATCGAGCTCCATGTTAAATAAATCAGCTGGATAATAAAGAAAAGGCCTCCACCATTCCCATGAGTGAGTCTTTTCTTTATAGCCAGAGGAAACAATTTGCAACAAATGCAATTTCTCTGTAACATTCCTGTTACTTTCTACATGGGAAAGGCTTCACACTTTAGTGCCAGTGAAGTGGTAGCCTGATAATAACGAGCTGCTTTCCGGCACATTTAGAGAACCTATTCTTATTTTTTTAGTGTGTAGTTCTATCACATTCTCGCTGTGAAGAGTGAGATGGCTGCTAATGGTTTTCAGCAGCTCCCTGTGCTTTGGAAGCACCGACTACTTAATGCTGGCTGCATCCAGGATTTTCCTAAAAGTTGAACACTTGAATGCACAAAGCTGCAAGTTCATCACTTTAAAGTTTCTCAGTTTTCAAGCTGTAGTGAATACAACGTTGAACTAAGATGAATAAATCATTTTGTGTGTGAATCTGAGGGTCCACAGGAACTTGTCTGAACTACAGCCCGACCAATATTATTGGCCCGATGTTGGCCTGTCACAGCCGTTTCAGTATTGGCACATATGTTGTCCAATACACACCAATTTGAAAATATTTTATATTTAATAACATAATGGAGTTTTTTTTTTTTTTAGCTTTATAGGCTACATTTTATACATATTTGATCCTTTTTCTTAATTCAAGTTTAATATTTATATTTTGTTCTAGAGCTGCAACGATTAGTCAATTCATAAATTAGTTGTCAACTATTAAATTGCTAACTAATCTAACGATCAATTAATCTTTTTAAGTCATTTATTAAGAAATGGGAAATTTTTCTGGTGTCCTTACTCCCCTATGACAGTAAACTACATAACGTTGGGTTGTAGACAAAAAACAAAAAACAAAAAACATTTGAGAACATCGTCTGGGGCTTTGGGAAAGTGATCAAAATTTTTCACCATTTTCTGACATTTTATGGACCAAACAGATTAATCAAGAAAACAATAGTCAGAATTAAAATATTTGTTAGTTTTAGCCCTATTTTGTTCTTTTTTTATAGTTATTTATAATTATTTAAAAAATACTGGTGAAAGTTTACTGTTTGAGTGCCCTGATGTCATTTTGGATAATAAAGTTTATTGTTAAACAGTAAAATATCCTCCAACACATATCCTTGTTATTATTTTCGTGTTTCATAACCACATTTGAGGAATCACTGCAAGAAATGTGTTAATGTATATAATCTATATTCTGCATATTATGTTCTGTATCAATATCAAAATTTGTTTACTCCCTAATATCAGTATAATCCCCTAAAAATCCAGTATCGGTCGGGCTCTAGTCCGAACACCCCAAAATGTTGCACTTGAGGAGAAACTTTATTCTTTCTGGAAGTGATATAAACCCTTTGGAAGGGAAGATGCACAGCGGATAATGTTGATAAGACTGAGCATCAATTAGTCAATACTAATTCCACATTATAGTTCTTCTTAAAATGCAAACTCTGAGCATCCAGAGTTTCAGAAAATTGTTTATGTAAGCAATTTTGGTGGGGGATTAACCAATTATCTGTTGTTTACACACTTCACACCAGTCAATAAGATTTTGTGGCTCAAGTCTGAGGCTGAAGATATTACATTTTTAAATTAGCACCATCCTTAAACCGGGGCTAATCAAAGCCTAAATGGCAGTAGGCACTAATGTACATCGCACAAAGAGATGCAGCACACACACTCGTCATTCTGCAGCCACAAAAGCTTTGTTCCTTTAGAGGGCACTTTCTCTCTAAATCCACGCTCTCGGGTTGGTTTCCAATCCAGTTTAGTGCTTCCTGGCTGAAACTGCCGTGATAAGCCAAATGTGCTACACCTGCACCGGCCATCTGAGATGAATTAAGCTTCCTGGCTCAGCGCTGTGTTTGAGAGCGTACATACCAATCTTTCTCCATGCTTTGGAACAGGATGTTGGCAGATACTGGTTTGAAGCTCTTTATTCTCTGCCGTTTTTTCTATTTTCTTTTCTTTCTCTCTGAACACGCTTTTGTAATTTAAATCATGTTCAGCTATGCATATTTATGAATAATACCTTCTGAGAAGGTTTTTTCCCATCACAAGTGGTTAAATTAAAATCGATTTGTTTTGTGTGCTTGTGCATCTTCTTGCCCTCTAAACAAAGAAACTTTGATTTGATTGTCAGTGACATTAACTTATAAACAAGGTCTTCACCTCCTGATGGAGCCGCCCAGGTAGAGTATGAGAGGTGAGGAAAACAAACGCCCCCTAACAATTTTAAGTTGATTTAGCACTTAAACGCTGGCCAACAAGATCTACGGACAATCCTCCTACCCATTTTATTTTCAATAACAGGTTTTAAAGCCCAGGTGTGCCTGCCCATGAATGCTGATCCTAAAGGCAATAAATTTTAGCAGAGATAGGAGCTTCAGGAGACTAGGATTTATACAGCAGCTTTACAGTTTCTGAATTGCAATTGCTTGTTTCTCTTCTACAACATAAATTTGACTTACATGCCTATCCCCCTAAATCTTCCCCGAGAAGCGTTTTCATATCTGACCTACATATAATCTGACCTCTATAATCATTTAACAGCTCCTCTAACAGCGTATGAACCCTTGCTGAATGATATGAGAGGTAGATAAAAGGATGAGCAGCTGCAGTTTTGTATGCATGTCATCACCATGACAACCTCTCTCAGCAAGCTCCACTGTTTCTGAACTGGAAATGAAAAAAAATTACAATAATAATTTCAACATAGAAAAAGAGATCAATGGATTCAAAATGGCTACTTGGGATTAAATCATGAGATGCATATTTTAGATGATAACCAGCCCTGGAGAAAAAAAATCACTTTAAAACAATCTTCCCTAAAGGTATGATTAAAATCTCTCAGAATAAATAGTTGCTGCAGTATCATTCAGAATATAATTAATTGGCAAGTACGCTGAAGAGATAATCTGAATTTCAGATTAGATGAAGACTGGAGGGTAAGTGCAGAGACGCTGATGAGATGTGGAGTCTTGACGAAGGATTTTTTCTAAACGTGTTTAGAAAGAGATTTGAGGAAGAGAGCAGAGATGAAGAAGGAAAGGAAACCTTTACTTCAGAGGGCAGATAAATATTCCCCCACCTGACATGCCACACACACACACACACACACACACACACACACAACACACACACACGCATTAACAAAGTTTCATGATATGAGTCGTGTGTTTGTAGTGTTAATATGGTCTGGAAACAAAAGACAAGCATCAATGTGTTGTTACTCTGTCAAGAAATCATGGGGAACTTGAGAAGCTCTTGTGCTCAGCGGTCACATATTGTTCTGGGTCCCATCAGAACCTCGCCGGCTTCTCTCTCGGCTCCGGGAATGTGAGAACATCAGACGCAGAAACTAAATATCCCTAGAAGGGATTGTGCCTCAGGGTTGATCAAGTAGCCTGTGTGGGTTTTTTTTTCCTTTAAATTTGTCTTTTTAATGTGGTTCCATGTGATGGATAACCTATTATGAGCGCAGGAGAATGTTAAGTTTTCAAAGCAGAATAAATGACAGTCCATCTTGAATCCCAAAAGGCTGGAGGAAGCTTTGTTAGCTGTGTGACTCACAGTTTGTTCTGCCAGAGCTGAGAGAGATCTTTCTGAACACCTAGATCAATAACTGTGCAGAATTATAAAAAAAAGAGTGTGAGAAATGGATGTTTAAAGTAAATACGAATCATTGTCTCATCATAAAATGACACAACATGTTTGGAAAGCTCTCAGACAGTCTGCTTTGTTTCTCTAATGGTTTACAATCGTACTAGTCAAAGTCTGGACATTTCCAGCTATTATGCATCTGATCTGTGCATTTTTAAAATGCACTTTAAAACCGTGAATCATCACAGATAAGTGGTACTTTTCGGAACAGATTTTGGATGCTGCTGTCACTAAACGACTCTCTGGAGAGAATCAATGTTTCCAAATCCGATTTCATGCCTCATAATACAATTTTTTGTTATCGCTTTTAAGTTAAAGCACTAAATGTGACAGCGCCAGCTTTAGCTTCTCTATAAAGGGCACTACACTGCTCATCAGATTTACACGCTCACATTCACACAGACATGGGCATTCAGAAACACACACACACATCTCTACTCCTCACATTGAACAATCTCGTCTGGCTACTGCACTGAGACTGATGGAAAAGAGACAAAAAAGAAGAGGAAAAAAACAAATAATAATCATTTGTTTACTGTAACAAAAAGGAGCTGGAGGGGAAATGGACTCTGCACAGACAGACACTGTAAGTGATTGAGGGCAAGAGGAAGGAGAGAGCCAGTTTAATAGAAATGCGCCCAAGTGTGAACAGAGCAAAGCTCGAGCCATCCTGAGCTCTGAGGGACAGCGGCTTCCCATCAGGTCTCCCACGGCAGAGCGGAAGACGAGATCCTGAAGCAGGACTCAGATGAGACGGAGACAGAAACAAAGGGATGAGAGATAAAACCAGAAAAGACTGTGAGAGGACAGTTACCACAGCCCTGAATTATCAGACACATGGTGGGGGTGAGAGGATTTAAAAGCAGGAGAGAAGAAGGAGGGATGTGGGGGAGGCATTAAAGAGCACTTTGTGTTTTAATAAAGGCAGTCCTCTCATTGTGGACGTCAAACTCTTCGTTTTCGGAGTCTGTATTTACCTCTTCATCCCCCCACACTGTCGGGATGCCGCGATACGACACCACCCTATTCCCCCCGAGGCTGAAGCTGCCCCCGAGGCCGCCGCCAGCCTCCAGAGAGGGCAGCTTAATGAGCGCGCCGGAACGCAGCTGCAGCAGCAGGAAGACGCCAGCGAAGGTGGCGATAATGGCCATGCAGCTGAGCACGGCGATGGTGATGGGCAGCCGGGAGCTGAGCTCGAGCTCCGACCCCGGGTTCCCCTGACTGACCATGAAGCTGCCGGGGGACTCGCGCATGTACTGATTGAGGTGCAAGCAGGTGCCGGTGACGTGGTCCAGGGAGCTGTGAGGGGGGCAGGACAGGCAGGCCTCAGGGCTGAGCCTGCTGCAGGTGAGGCAGGGTGGTGGGCAGGGCAGGCAGGCCGGGACGGAGGCTGGTGGTATTGAGTTTCCCACTGTGTAGTTGAGGGGCTGCGAGCCCACTGAGAAGCCTGATGGACATGCTTTCACACAGCCCTGCTGAAAGAGGTAGTAGCCGGCGTTGCACTCTGTAACACAGAGAAGCAAAACTGAAATAAACATCCACATACACATCAGTTTACCTCTTTATGAGTCAGACAACCCAAAAAACAGAGAAGCAGGACTGCTGCCCAGACAGTCAAGGCTCAGGGAGCACAGTTAGCATGGTGAAGCATGCTGCCTCTGACATTTCTCTATTTATTCATCCATGGGTTGTTTGGTATCTTGGAAATGTTGAGACAAAGTTTATTAGTGTGTTTTTTGCTTTTGGTTTTGTTGTTAGGACGTAGGACAGGTGGACAATAACACTACATATGACTGATGACAATCTAAAGGATCGTATCGTCATTGAAGTTTTGAGTTGGTGAAGGATAAAAGATGAAGAGGAATGATATTCAAGTCATCACATATAATGTAACGTTTTATTTGAAGGGGTGTGCATAAGACTGCCATTACCATGTCATGACACCTATCGTGAAGCCCTTATGAATGTTTATGACATGTTGTCATTAAGTGTAATTTGGTCAATTATGTCATGTTAATTGCTAAGTTGACTTTGTTTGAGACGTCTTTGTCATGACAGCTTTACATGATCATACATAAAGGAACTGGCATGAAGACATCATTAAGCTTTATAACACTGTAAAATGCTTTTGTGACTGTGCCATGAATAATTTCCTGGACTTCCTGGAAGTTGGCACCATTTAGACATGTCATAATGATGCCATTAAATGTTATAAGGCCAGTTTGATGACATACTACAGTGCCAAGGTGGTTTAGCTTACAGAGTTAGCTGATGGTCACATAGTGGTTAGCTAGTTCACTTATTGCTAAAGTAGGCTAACAGTTGTCTGCCGTTATCTGTAGCTGGTTAGCTAGTTGGCTCGGTTAGCCTTGAAGGAGCCAAACCCAGCAAGAAAACTATATTGGTACTGTATTCCTTGTCAAAGTGGCCACTGTCAGTCTCAGAGGCTATGCTCAGTCCCCGTCTGGGCAGGATCTCCGGTCCGGCCAGACTCAGCTATACACCGCCAACGCTAGCATGGCGGGGGAAAATGGCAATTGGTACTGTGCATGAGTGCATTTCTCAACAGAGATGAGAAGGAAACAAGATGTCTCACACGTAGCTACTTCCGTCAACAGCAGCAGAAAAAATGATGTGTGTCATAACAAAGACATCTCAAACAATGACAACTTTGCATTAAAAATGACACAACTGACCAAATGATCCTTCATGTTCATGACAGACGTCATAACATGATTATGTCTGAGTAATGACAGTCTTATACAAACCCTTTCAATAAAGTGTTAACTGTACGTATAAGTTTATTTATATTAAACATATTTTGTTTAAGTTAATCAGAGTAAATGTGGGTTGTTGTACGGCATGTTTGTCTTCTGTCTTGTCTTAGTTTGTTGTTAAGATTGTGGGTCTTTGTTTTGTTGATGTTGATTTTTTAAAAACAGACAAAGTTTGTTTTAAGGCAACTTTGCTCACAAATCGCCACTTTCTCTAGTGTTAGTGCTACTTTTGCTAAGTTTAAAAAAACTGATGACGAAAAGCTTTGCATTTTAAATGCTGAGTGCAGCATGTTTAAGTCAACAGACACATTTCCATATGCAGCAGGTCCAGATGCAGACCATTGCCTACAGTGGCAATTAACAGACTGTGGGTGCTGGGGGTAACAGAGCTAAAAACAGGAGTGTGTGAGCCAACAGGAGGAGAAAATCTAATTCACTGTAGGGTCTTGTCAACTTGTTCAAAAACACAGAAAACTGAAGTTGTGAGCCCCAGGTCAGAGAGCATTGTGCACTATACGATAATCATAACATATGATAATCAAACATAAGATAATTAAATTCAGTTCACCCTCAAATGAATGTGTGTATGATCTAGTCTGTCAATGTGTAAGTACCTCTGTCAGCCTGTAGGGGTCAGACTGATGACATGTAGCTGGACTGTATCTGGAGACCTTGCCTACAGCAGTATTTGGATTAGGTAGGAGACGGCAGTATGGACACCATTAAATTTAAATGAGATTATTAAAAAGGAACCTGGGGTAAAATTTAATTTGACCTCATCAGAAGTTGGATCTTCATTTAAAATGGATACTGATGCTGAAGCTACATAATGGCGTGACGTTTTCAGAAAGAGTTTGAATAAGATAATTGCATTCCTCTCAAATAAGTCTGTCACAGAGAGAAGCACAATGCAAACGGATGGAGCCGAGCACACACGGGGATAATATTTCATCCCTCACAATATCCAGGCTACTTCACATGTCACATCTCGACATGACTCAGTAATTACAGTGCGCCTGCCTGGCTGTTGTGACAGTAACGTCCTGCGAGGAACAAACTGGGGACAAGCGATACCAGTCTTACCGATGCATATCTGCCTCAGGTCCAAGGTCTTGCAGTTGCCATTGCCAGGCTGAGACTTGTCATTGGAGCTGGAGGAAGCTGAGCCGGTGCCGTATAGCACCAGGATGAACTGGGTCAGAGTGCCTGGGTGGAGAGATAGAGACAGAGATAAAAACTGAAATTAACCCAGGAAGAAAAAGTAGGCCTGTCAAAAACAGTGAGGCTCCGGCACTCCCTAGGGTGGATTTTGTAAATGTATCCTCTTCTCGTTGCAGACACTTGGATTTTCTGCATAAAGTGACAGAAAATTACTCCTTGAAATGAGTTGCAATTTAAAGACAGCATGATTTCACTCTGTGCCTAATAAGAGTGTTATAAAGTGCACGTCTCTGAAGAATCGTTCCAGTGTGCGGCCTTGCGAGAGGTTCCACTTCAGTAAATCACTCCTGACTGAGGATGGAGGTGTGAGACATTTATCTACATCTGTTTTCTGTTTTTTTTTCTTGGCTTCTGAATACCGTGTTGTGGGTGGATCTACTTTGTCCAGATGCAGACGTTGCTGGTGGATGATCCAAGGGCAAACAATAGGAGTGAAGTGTTCACTCCACTGCTTTATCATGCTCCCTGCTATAAGAAAACAAATTGCTGCAGAGCTGCACTGAGTCAGCTCCACAGCTCCTATAAAGAGAACAAGGGCACGGCCACTTTGGATACAGGAGCCACTTGATCTCTAATCTCCTGGCACTGAACCTTTAACCCTCAAGCTGAAGTCTAGACTCAACAGATTAATACATGCGTTGATTAACATTCACCAAAGGTGACCGCTATGCCTCCAGTTTAAATCTACCCGAGGACTTGAAGTTCCATGTCGTATACCTCTCCCTCCTCCTGTGTATCCTGTCTTTATCTCTCTGCTGTCATGATCAAATTAGTCTCACGATACCAGACAATCTGAGATCTCCCAGTCTACTGGCCATCTGGGGATCTCTAAATGCAAAGTAGTTGCTTCAATGGCAGTACATACATCAGCTAACAAGCTTATGGCCCTTATATTTTTTGAAGGACAAGCCTTACTGGAAATGACGCTCGCCCCCCAGTCTTTTCAGTCATGGGCAAATGACTTATGCATGTCATCTCCCCGATATGAAGTGCCGCCCTAAAGACTTATGATTGGTTCTGTTTTTTTTTAACTCTCTAACCATTTACAAACAGTTTCGGCAATGAAAGTTGAGATATTTTCCTTAGTCTCTATTACAGATGAAATGATGTGAAAATTTCATGATGATTATACTGACCAACATTATCACCGTTATCAGCATTATCACACTATTGTTGAAATATGCTGAGAATGTTCAAAGAGCACTGATAAACACGCTGAAATCATTTTACTTTGAAAACCTCTCAACGATTCGAAATGGTATCATGTCCTTTGCGCTGTCAGTGTTTTTATTGATGCAAAGCAAACCCACGTTTCATGCTGTGCCATCATCTGGGAGACTGTCGCTTTTTTCAAATCACAGTGATCAAACATGGTTTCTGATGGAACTGGTAATCGTTTCATCCTTAGTCTCTTTTGAGCGAAGCTGAAAGAAATGCCCCAAAAAATCTCTATCTAAAATATTACCATTACATTGTGAGTGGGATCAAGATTTAGTATTCTATTTTCTGTCTTGTTTATTTCTAATTATGTACTTCTGTTGTTAGGCCTGGGGCTACATGAGTTATGTTGGTTTATATGCAGCTTTACAGGTTTGATTATTTTGTTTTGTGTCTGGTTTTGATTGATCTCTTCATTGTTGTTTATTTTCTTGCCTTTTTCTCTTAATTAATAAAATGATAAGTCAACTGCTAGAAAATTGAAAACATTTTTTTTTAATAATTCAAGTTGTTTACAAAACAAAAACATTTATTTTCTGTGCCCAGCTTTTCAAATGTGAGGATTTGCTGCTTTTCTTCGTTCAAAGTGACGATCTTTAGGTTTTAGACTGTTGATCGACAATACAAGTAATATGGAGATGTCTTACTAGGGTTAGACTCACAAGTCAGTCTCTCAAAGCATTCATTGTCAAAACTGGGTGGAAACAATTAGAGAGATTTAAAAAAAATCTGCATTAGAGAACCAATCCAACGTCTTTAGGGTGGCCCTGAGAAGAATGGAGGGAGAGCATTGCTTCTGGTAAGGTGTGACCTTGACAAAATATAATGGGAATAGGTTTGTAAGTGGCTGACCTCGCCGCCACTCATGTCGTATATGGAAATCCTCAGGCAGTCAGTATGCCGAGAGATCTCAGATTGTCTGATACTGTGAGACTACATTGAGTCCTCTCGACTTGTAATGGGCATCTTTTACCATTTTTGGACATTTTACTTACAGATCAACCCTTTATTAACCCTTAACATATTGATCAAAAATGAAAACAATCATTAGTTCAAAAAGAAAGATAAAATTGGACAGCGATTATTTCTGGAAATGAACACAAAAACATGCAGGCAAATCCACCAAAATGTTAATTTTTTTGAATCTCACTCATAAATAACAAAGATTTACCGTAGTCACTGGCACCAGCCACGTTCTCAATCTCCAGCGTCCACGCTCCAGTGGGGTTCTCATCCCAGGAGTGGGTGGTCATGAAAGCCCAGTCATTAAAACCCTCTGATGAGTAATCATGAGGCCTGCAGGGAAACAACAAACATGAGTGTCAACAGTTTGTTTACCACACTGTGCAGTCTGCAGGGTTCCCGGACACCTTTGCAGACTTCTCAGTAGATTTTTGAGACTGTATTTGACATCTCTGCTTTATATTTGATATTTGAAAAGCAGCCATAAAGGTCTGGTTTCTTTATTGTCTGATATCAGACAGAATTGTCAACTTGTTACGCTCCATTTGCACTCAGTGGAGTGGGGGATTTGAAGGTCTGGACCCAGGCAAGTTTCTTTATGTAGAAAAGATAGTCTGTTTACTTTTCTGATAACTACATAACTTAGCACATGGATCTTCAGACAAGCTTAATATGTGGTTATTTGTGGTGGCATGTAGATTACAATCCAAAGATGTCCTTGCATTTTCTTTCAAACTGATCTGGTTGTGGTTGTCTGGATATGGCACAGTTATAAGGCACTTGGGGCAGAGCTGTGGAGGCCGTTCTGCATAAGACATGTGTTCAGTTGCATGCCATACTTCTTGCCTTGCAGCTCACTCTGGCCTGCAGTCCCTAACACAGTGGTAACATTTTGGCTGCTTGCTCCAAACTCCATTTAAAAACACTCTGCTTGTATGAGAAATTTATTTTTAGAAATTCTGAATTTTATATTTTAGAAAAAAGTGTGGAAACAAATGTTTTTCTGTACTCTCTTTTCTATTTCCAAACCTTTTCAGACACGGAAATGACTGAAATCTTTTCTTTTCTATACCTCTCTGTATGTGTGTGTGTCTTTATACCTGGGGTGGAGCAGCGTGGAGCGTGTGCCAGCAGGACTAATGAGGTGGATAGCCAGGTTTCCTCTCCGGTTGTAGGACAGGGTGAGGCGGGCCTGGACGTGCTCTAATGAGGTCACGTGATTGTCTGTCCCAAAGCAGGCATCCACTGTCTTGTTAATCAATAAATGGCTGCCAATGTTCCTGTCAAACATAAGAAACGACATGCAAAGAAGACACATGAAGACGGCAGTGGGCATTAGTTATAGGATGTGTGCTGCTGAAATCATTGCAGGCTCTTTGTGAGATAACTGTATGAGTCTGACATTTTGGTCCTGGCCAGCGTGCGAGTGCCTGCGAAGGGTGTAGAGTTTGTGGCCTTGAACGGGATTAATGTCTCACAACCTGTAGCACCAGTGTCCTCTATGGAAGTAAAGCACCCACCTCTTTTTATTCCCCCTCCCTAAATCCGCTTAGGAGATTACATGCATCCACAACAATTCTGAGGAGGAGGAAGGCACTGGGGTTTTAGTGACACTGAGGTGCCCAAATTATAGACAAGATGTGGTGTGATCACTAAACTGTCACACTGCTTAAAGACACAGGCTCTCCAGGTTCAGTCTGATAAATGTTTCATGATGCATTAAAGGGCTATGTAAACCCTGTTGACCTTTGCAGCTGCCTCACATGGGACCAGAATAAAAGGTTAATTTACAGCACTAGATGCCAATAAGTCATACATTGACTGTCACTGCAGTGCTACATTACACAACGCTTTAAAATTTGCATGTTTGGGTTTTTGAAATATGTATTTTTGTGGTGCTTCTAGATAGAATCACAAAACACAGGAGAAGGAAATGGAAATTTATACAAATGGCTGCGCAAGTTGATTTATCATTGCCACTTGACCACTGCGGCACAGGTGTCAGTGATTTAAGGTCTGGCAGAAGCAAAATTTGTGGCACTGTTGAAGGCATGGCATCTGTTTTTACAAGCACACGCAGAACTGACAGAGGGAGTGATATGCTACCAACCTTTGTAACAGCAATCTGCTATTCAGGCACAGTGGGAAAATCAACGAGTAAATGAGGGCAACTGATCAAGGAAGAAAGCTGACAGCGTTGGCCCTTTTTATCATCAACATTTCACTTGCTATGCTGTGAAAATCACCACAGTGAGGATGTTCAGTTTATTCACAAAACAATTTAAACAACAAGTACAAGCACATAAGACATATTGAAACATGTGGAAAGAGACACCTTGACAAGCTATCAACAGCTTGACAAACAGGGGCCCAGACAGCAAGCAAATAATATTTAAATATAAGTTCACTAACATGCTGTCTAGATATAAAAAGGGCATGTATTACTATTACATTTACAACCCACACCTAGGACTAACCAAAGTCTCAAAGAAGCTAAAAACTAACCTAACCAAGACCTACTACTGAATAGTCCCAGGACATTAAATACAGAATATGGCAAGTGAAAAGTATTAGCAGTTTAGAAGTTGCCAGCAGTTTAGGGTATTTAAACTTTAACATATTTTAATACTAACTGCTGCCTTAAGCTCTTTTTGAAAACAGACAGAGATAATGTCATTTTTATTGTGTTATCAATCTCATTGCACACCTGTGGAACTCAGCAAACCACGATAAGTCTTACATTTAAGTTTACGTTGTTTTACCTTTCAGAAGATGCTTTTTTCTAGTCTTATATGGATGTGCAGGAAAGTAGATTGGAGTAAGGTTGAGCATAAGTTGTTAAGCATATACACACCATTACACATTATACAAGCATTGTGAAAAATATTACATTCAGTAAGCTTTAAAAGACCATAGCTGTGAAAAATAGGACCACCGGTAGCATTTACCTTTGCCCATGATATGGCTCATATAACTTTTTTCTGTAAAATCTGTAATTTCACAAGATGACTTGGAAAAGTTTTATACCAAATAACATTACAGTACTTGAAATGAGGGTCAAATAGACTAATATAAGGTTAAAAATGCTTTAGTGGAAGAAAATGCCTCAACTTGAAATATAAACCAACTTATTTTGATTTTTTTTTCCATCAGGTCATCAACATAAACCTTAAGGTTTAAAAATTCATCAATATGTACCCTAAGGAAGGTTGTGGAGGTTTATGTAGAATACTAGATGAATTAACAAACTCATTAGCATTCAGAATGAAGAGGAGCGGCCCTAAACTGGATCCCTGGAGGACTACAATTGCTCCCACCCCTACAACTTCTGAGCCAGCCGAACATTCCAAGGCTACAGTTGCCTTTATCAATAGCATCATTGATTTTATCGATGAGATCAAGAATTGCCATACAATTCTTGGTAAACACTACTGCTGAAAATTAAAAGATGCCTGTAAAATAACAAAACTTCTCTGTCCCACATCACCAAAACATAACACAAGCCAAAAGACCAACACTGCACTAAAATTATCTTATTTTTTTATTTGCCTTCTGCTTGAGATTTTGTTTTTTTTTCCTGGCAGTTAGCAGCTCCCAGCAGATCCTGCCCAATGCATCACGACCACATACTTAGATATTGGAAATCATTTATTAAATATTTCTTTAATTAAATCTCTTTACAGCAATAATCCTGGGAAGACACAAATGTGTATTTTTATCCATTGTGTATAAAACTTTTCAGAACCACCAAAAGATATTCTGGGAGGCAGCCAAACCTTACGGTGTGCCATCCACTTTGGTGATGAGCGCGCTTGAAAAAGGACAAGATGTTCCTGAATCATAAATCACTTTTTGAAGAAGTACAGGGGCCTCCACCTCATGGCATACTCCAGTTTGCTGTAACACAATTATTTTGGTCAAGTCTTGGTGGTAATTTGCATTAAAGATCATTTTGGTATGTTTTTGTGTCTAAGTGACTAATGGGGACAAAAATTTTTGAAACTGGTGCAGTATTGAGGGAGAGCGAAGCAGTTTACAGAATCAAAGCTAAGCTACAACATAATCCTTATGGACAACTGTACACTGTCAACATACGTCACTAAAGGTGTTTATTTTTGCCACTGACAGGCTCATATCATTATTCTAAGTGTCTGAAAAAACATGATAGAAAGGATTGCTACATTATATTACATTATATAAATTTTTTTAAATAGTAAGATATGTTACAAAAATGTTGCCTCAAAAGTTTTATTGCTCTCACCAAACTCACCAGACTTCCATCACAGTAATTTTATCATCAGCATTCTTCATCAAAACTTGACAGAAACAAAATAAAAGTCACCAAAAATGCCTTGGCTCGTCTTTCCACTGTTCCCAACAATTGTTGGAGCTGTGGAAAAACAAGTCAAGATGTCTTTGGAGAGTTTTGTTTTGTTTCTGTCGTGTTTGAATGAGGTGTGTTTTCGAGGTTAAAAAGGCTGTTTCTGTAAAGGGAGTTTGGATGAGTTTGGCAAGAGCAATAAAACTGCTGTTTCTGGTTAAACGAAAAGGATCTTACTCTTTAAAAAATGGTCTGTTTCTGTAAAGATCCATTCGGTAATGTTGTAAGGTACTTAGACAAACAATCTCAGCCTGAGCGGCAAATTTCTGTTCCCATTAGGGCAAAATAAATAATACAAAAGTATCCAGGTTGAAAAACAGAGAAGTTACCCTTTATGTTGAGTGAATCCTCTTTTTTCTTTCAGAACAAAGTGTGCACACACATCTCGGTGTCACATTCAGTATTGAAACAATCTCTCTGTTGATCTATTTGATTTAAAGCCTGCATCCTGTAAGTTATTTGGTCACACACACCCTTACAGGAGCCTTTCTGCAAAGACTTCATGCTTTAAGGCACAATCCATTTTTCAAATGTAAACAAAAGGTTAGTCCACCGATACGATTCAAATAAATGATCTGTGAACTTTGGTCACTCTAAACAAATCTTTCTGAACACAGAACACACTCGTCTCTGAAGTTGTTCATTCATCATCTAACACACAAGCCCAAGCCAATGGCAAAAAGGTGCAGTTTTGCCTGGAAAAATGTCGTTTCTGAGCACACCGCATGATTCTGATGTGATCACTGGATGTAATTGACAGTGAGAGAGACACTGAACACCTTCCCGCTGACTTATTCCAAGTCACTCTGAATAAGCAAGTCAGCTAAACACCTAAAATGTAAATTGAATAACCTGCTTCGACTGCGGCTCCCAGACGCTCGAACCATCTGTTCTGAGCATCTCCTAGCTGCAGTAAAAGAGAGAGAAACCTCAAACCCAGCGAGAGAAGTGACAGGGAGCGCATAATGAAGAGGAGATGTCAGGCTGTGTTTAGACGGTGATGCTGGGAAGAGGAGGAGGGAAAATGGCTGAGGAGAAATATTAAGTCTTAACAGTGAAAGGGACATGAGTTGACAAATTACTGTTTCTCTTTTAAATGCTCCTTCTTGAGCTGAGCACCTGCAAACAAACACACAAACACGAAGAATTTCAGCTGATGCTCAGAGCCGACCTGAAGATGAAGATGTAACATGTCGCTGCAGGACAGCATGACAGCTCAGTCATGATTCGCATCTCACACACCTGCGTCCTGTTATGGACCATTTTCTCCAATTGCTCACTGCATCTCAAACGTCCAGGTTTATTTCATCATGCCTCTTGATCACAGGCTGAGTTTACTTCAATCTATATGACCATTTATTTATTGTGCATCTGCTCTGCTATTCCCTGTAATTATGTTGTATGTATGAATGACTGCTCTTATTTTATCAGTATCTGAGGGGAACTTGTTTTGGTGGAAAATTTTAGGCAACAGCTTCTAATTGTTTATGCTTGTACCGCTAGCGACCCAGGTACAAATTTGACATTTTCAGCATTTTTCAGTTGCTGTTGTTTCCTGGGGACTTTAAAAACACAGACAGCGAATGCCACAATGCTACCTGAAACAAGGAACCAATGGCAGGTGAGTCAGACTAGCCAGGACATTATTGTAAAACTTTTGAGGGTTTTTTGTTGTTTTTTTGTAATCATCGGTGGGATTCAATATTGCTCTTTCATCAAGTGTTGGGACTCAGTTTAAGACAGTCAGGAGATATGCTGACTAGTCTGAGTAAGCAAGATCCAAAATCACTGTAATTTCCTATAATGCAACACAAGAGCCTCTGACATCATCAGTGGTCTTACCTATCTGATATTTCTGCTGTGCTTGTTTTATGTACTGTGTTGCTTTGCTAGCTTCTTTGATAACCACCCAACAGTGCCCATCTCACTGCTGGTTGGATTAAATATTCAACCTGTAATAATCCATTCAAATTAAAAATGTGCAAATCAATGGCAAAGACTTGTACTCCAGCAGGGGGTGTTCCTAAAACAAACTGTCCATCTGACCCACTGAATTCCCTGATCCTTTATCAGTAAACTAGGCTATGGAGGAAACAGGCATGACATCAAACCATCTAAGATATAAAGTCAGTAAAGATTTTGGATTTGACACATAGATGAAAAAACTAGGAGTTAAAGAATAACTTCGTTATTTTTCAACCTGGGCCCTATTTCCCCATGTGTATGTGTGTGTATGATTGATAGGTACAACTCGTTTTAAAATTGGTTCAGTATTGAGGAAGGCGGATGCAGCCGGCAGCCGCGAAACGAGTTATAACGGTAGATATGAGGGCAAATACGTCCCGTAAAAGTTTGGGCATTAAAAGTGCTTTTTTATTGCCACAGTCCGGATCAGATCGCCAGTGTAATCTCTGTCAACAGCATGCTTCAATTACTGCTTGCTGTGTGTGACGACATCTCACGGGATCTTTGTTTGTTGCCGGAAGAAAACAGAGGAGTCATACTGAGAGCCGGTCAGAGTGGAGTTAGCTGTCCCGGAGTTCAGCTGAAAGTTTGACTGCAACTACTGAAAACAATGGTTCGTGTTTGTGCTTCGCCGAATTGCAAGAACAGGATGTCTTGCAACACCCCGTACAGCTTTCATAGGCTGTCTTTGTTGGACAGCAACATGCTGAAGTTGTGGCTAATTGTGCTACAACTGGATGCTAACACTCCTGTCCAGACACTGCGCCTTGCAGACCATCGGGTCTGCAGTGCACACTTTTCCCAAGATGACTACTGCCAGCCCAAGAAGAGAAGACATCCAATCCTGAAACACTTCACCAAACACACTTCAAGAAAACAGCTGTCCCACTCACTGCAACGGAGACAGTCTTCAACAAAGATCCCGTGAGATGTCGTCACACACTGCAAGCAGTAAGTGAAGCATGCTGTTGACAGAGATTACGCTTGTGATCTGAGCTGGACTGTGGCGAAAAAAAGCACTTTTAATGCACAAACTTTTACGGGACGTATTTGCCCTCATATCGTTATAACTCGTTTCGCGGCTGCCGGCTACATCCGCCTCCCTCAATACTGAACCAATTTTGAAACGAGTTGTACCTATCAATCATACACACACATACACATGGGGAAATAGGGTCCAGGTTGAAAAATGCCGAAGTTATCCTTTAAGACAAGGCTGTTTGCTGGGTTTGTATAATCCAGCTGCCTTAAAGTAATGTTAGGTTGCATCTGAAGTGAGGCAGTGGTGGCTCCTTCGAGTGAACGGAACAACATTAATTCTACAGTGTAGTTTGGGATTAGTCTACGTGCGCAGCATTCAAATTAATCTGAACAAATTACTTGTTAGCTCTAATTAGTTTTAACCATTTTTTAAAGTGACAGCTGTAATATGCAGAGACACTTGTAATCACAGTCTTGAGATAAATTCAGTGAGCTCTGTGTGTGTGTGTGTGTGTGTGTGTAGTGTACTAACCTTGGCTCACAGACCATGGAGATCACACATTTCCGCTGTGGCCCCACACTGGTCCACGTCTTTGCCAGCGCTACAATTGCACTGGCATCGAGCAGACCATATCCATATGAATGGCTAACTGCAGAGAGAAAAGAGGAAACAGACACATGAATGTTGGCCTGCTGAGAGCCTCATCTTCACTCACTCCAACTTTACGGACCAGCTGTGTTTATTCCATAGCTTTCACACCACCACTCTGTCCAGGGGCCTTGCATCTCTAATGACAATTTTGGTTCATTGGATGCAACATATTCATGAGCCTCAAAGGCGTGTGCACACTGCAGAGGGCAGAGAAGAACTTGAAAGGAGCTGCTGTACCTTTGCGCCCGACCCCATTGGTTCTCCAGTCGTTGGTGAGCAGGTGGGCAGGGTGAGAAGTTCGCACAACCAGATGTTGCATGTCCCTCCAGGTCAGGTTTTTACTGGAACAAGTGTATACGGCAAACACACACAGAGGCACACAGAGGCACACACCGCCACATAAAAGGAGGAGACACACACACACACACACACACACACCACACACAAAGGGACACACACAAACACACACACACACACACACACACACAAAGGGATACACACATGGTAAGACTCTTAAAAAGTTGAAGCACTCAAACAGATCAAACAGACACACCTGACAATACATCCCACAGTCTTAACCTGCAGGTGAACAGCTGATTAAATACAGAATACAATGAGTAGCAATCACACACTTTCCTGAATTACTGTAAATCTTTAGTCAACATGTGTTTGAACTCAGTTTCTGCCCTTTGGCAAAATGTAAAATAAAGGGAAAACCTGAAAAATGTTAAGTGGCTATCCTGCCTACAGCCATGCAGATTTGCACGAATGAGACAAAAAAGTTTACACAAGGTCACAGTTGGGTTTAAAGCAACTAAAAGGAGTTTTTAACTGGTTATGAAACAGTCTCCGTTTATTACCAATGCCTCTATATGATCTAAATAAATTAACAAGACCATTCATGAGAAGATTGGCTATTTGTATTATATTGTTATTCTTAATGTTTGCCACTGACATTAAAATCAAACGAAATGAGTCTGTGTTCACATTTTTCCAGGCAGAGTTACAGTGAGTAGTATGTTAGCCAGTTAAAAAGAAGCAGGGAGAAATTTTTGTTCAGCTAATTTTATTTTTTACGTCATATTTTGTGGTTGTTACGGTGGAAACACTTGCTTTTGTGCACAGAGGTCTCACATTAAATAAATATTAAAGTTCCTTGCAGCAGCTTTAACTTAAAATGCATTATCTTATTATTATTGTGGATTCTAGAATAAAAACATACATCCATCAAGCAGTGATATGGGCTCATAAGGTTGTTAAGGCTGTTTACCGTGTCCATCTCACCAAAGCTAAACTGACCAAGATTTACACCAACTCTGAACCAGCTTGTGACTGATGCAGACTTGCGCAGCTACTTAAATACATATATTGTGGCATGCCCCGCCTGACTAATATCCAACTCCCTGAGCAAAGTTTTCCTACAACGCTGACCAACATTCTTTCATTCAATGTGTGTCATTTCAAATATATATTTTGGATCTGATACCTTGCTTGTAGGATACTCAAACTGAAATAGCCCTTATTGTTATTTTGACTTTATGTAAATTTAATTTTTTTAATTAACTGTATAATAGTTGTTCACTTGAAATGTCTAGACTTTTGCTTTCAGAGCTAGTTATTAATAATATATTAGCAAAATTAATAATAAAAATAAACTTATAATGAACTGACTTGACCTGACCTAATAATGTAATATAAATGCAATTAGGTAATATGATAAGTAGTAAATTTATATAGTCCTACACTTACAAACCGGCCCTTTGAGGCAGCCATAATGCTGATGTAGCTGGGATAAAACTGCATTCGCCAACAGCTTGTAGGTTGTTTCAGCATGTAGGTTGCAACTCAAAGGTTGTTGTTTCCTGCAGACTTTGAAAACATAGTCGCTTGAAGCAAGCAATCAATGAGAAACTTATACCCACAGCAGGCATCCAGTGAGTAAGACTAGGCTTCATCTGAAGTTGGAGTAACTAAAATTTACCTTGAGAGGGAACAACAAGTTCATGAAAGTCCAGATGCCTTTTCTGATTTACTTCAATAATGTAACCAATGTGACAAACAGAGATACCTCTTGACTTGAGTCTGTAATGGCCCAGCTTGTATTAATTAAAAGGACGAAAGTACTTCTATATGTATTTTTTGTGAACAATGTTGAAGCTGTTTGCTTGTGTTCCTTGCTGTTTTAATGGTCTTGCAATTACTGTCTTTGGCTTTTAAAAACATATATTTAATGTTTTTTTTAATCATTTATTTTTTCTCCTTTCTTCTGTTTGTGTTTGATTTGGCTGTGTGCAACTTATTATTTTTAGAAAATATATTTCAGCTAGAGGTTGTAGGAGTGAGGAGTAGGAGGGAATGGGGGGATTTACAATGTAAAAATCATTCAATATGTGATTTGTACACATGTTAAAAGTAAAAATATCAATAAATGGATTAAAAAAAACAGCATATTATTTAGTAACTTTGCTCAAACATATTCTCATAATGTGCTCCTAATTGCAATCCTTTTCCATCACCCAACTCTCTTTTGCCACAAGACTAATTACTGATTTTCAGGACTGTTCTGATGTTTGTCCCTCCATTAGTGCTGCCTGACTGCATAAGAGTGATTAGTGCTTACATCAAATTGTGCCCTTTTTTGTAAATGCACTGCAAAAATCTGTCAGGCAAAAGGGTTAAAAAGTAATTCATAAAATGGGAAAGTTAAAGCCTGATTTAGTACAAAAGTGATACATTTATAATGGTCCTTCTAAAAGACTGCAAAAAAAATGTGTCACCTGTTGCTACTAAATGACCAATTTGCAGTTTGGAAACTTCTAACCACGTGCTAGAAACTGATAACAGTGGGGCATTAATTCAAACTAATTTGGCTTTTGGAATATTTTAGTGTACATGCAGGCAGTGAAAATGACCAATCTCAGAATAATTACTGCACAGTCTAATCATGGGTTTGTTCTGGACAAATTCTATTTAACAGTTTTCTATTCCACTGGATTAAATGATTGTAATCAACAAAAGTCGGTGAAATATGCAGATAGGGGAGGTTAGAAAGAGGCTGTACAGCTGAGGAGAATTGCAGGAGCTTGGTAAGGCTCAGAGAAATGGTGATAAGCACTTACTTGGCCTCAAGGGCAAGGGCGATGATCCCAGCAGCCAGCGGGGCGGAGGCAGAGGTGCCCGTGTGGGAGTCTGTGCATTTTGATTTGAGGTCTGTAGTCACCTAAGGAAGACGAACACAGTGGTGTCTAAACTGACAAAAACTGTAGGGAAATACTTGAGGGAAATCTTTGCTAATGTAGAAAAAGTTACAGTAATATAAATATTGTTATTAATCAATTCAGATTCATCAATATGAATATTTATTCTAGTGAAACAACCTATAGCTACATAATATTTTGTACAATATTTTTCTAGTAAAATCATGTGGGCAATAAATATGATAAAGCATGGTTGATGTATTCCTCAACTATTATTCTATTGAATTCCATGATGCAATCTGCATCATTCAAGGATTCAAGGTTATTTATTATCATTATCATTATACAGTGAAATTTGAGCTGCAGTTCCCTCATGCTACACATAAAATACAACATATTTACAGATAATCAATTAAATTCATAATGGATTGAAGTAAAATATTGTTTACATAAATATACATATGCACCCAGGAAATAATTCTGTAGTGTATTTTTTGCATTATGCCTACCACAATCACAAATAAACTGTTAAATAAACTAATTGAAGATTGAAATGTCATCTTAAGATAAATTAAGACTAGATTTAGACTTTCTTGGATGTTGCAGTGCAAAGAAGTGAGCAACTGCTAACAATTGTCTTTTTCATTCATTTTCACTAAAACTACTCCTATCATAATCTGTGTGTTATATATTAATAATTCAGATTACACTGACCTAGCTGTTTCTGCTGACCACAAGGTGAAATAAAAGATTCCTATTTGTAAAAAAAAAAAAAAAATAGACTGAAATGTTCCAAATGTTCCAAAAGAAATGAATAAAATTTGTTTTTATTCCTAAAATGAAAATCGTGACCAATACATTTTCATAAATGCCCAATGTATCAAATATTAAACTTAATTTTTGGATTTTGTCAAAAGGTCCAATACACACTTCAGTTTCAAAACATTTGACTGTTCTGGCAATTATTTGATGTGTCAGTCTTTACAGGGTCTAAGGTTATTCTTCCACTTCAGTTTGATAACTTAAGTCCATCCTCACACAGTATCACATATCCTAAACTTTTACCTGAGCTGAATTATGCTCAAATTCACAAGATATTTAAACTCTTGTCACCTGATAACTTTGCTCACTTCTTCTCTTACAGTCTCATATGTATTTGCTGGAGGCAGAGTTCACCTCATGGTTTAAAAAGCAGGAAGCAAAAAAAAAAAAAAAAAAAAAAAGTCCTCAGCATGACTCCCAGGACTGGCTGGAAAATCAAAGCGCGGAAATTGTATAACTTATGCTCACCCTCTCTCAACAACCAGCAGTGAGGTGTCTTTGAGCGAGACGCTTTCTAGATCAAAATGCTCCAGTAGAGATCTCTGCGACCCACAGCAGAGGGCTGTGGTTGTACTGGGCAGCTCCCAGGAGTGAATTTCTGCAGCTGCATGAATATATAGCAAGGCAGTGCAGAACCAGCATGTTTGTACTCAGCAAAACTCATCCCAGAAAGGATAAAGGTTACAAAACACTTCTTGCGAAAAAAACTGCCAGTATACCCATGGTATAACCCTAAAGGGGAGGTCAATCTATTGAACTGAATAAGACTTGAAAAATCAAACATCTGCTCTATGTGCTGACCAATGCAGAGCCTCCAGAAACTGATCTTTTAACGGACTAAACAGAATAATAAATGCACTATTAGAACTGACTTTAATGGTCCGATTATGCATTCAGGAGCTTCTAATATCCCCCTTACTTTAAATTGAAAGAGAGGGGTGATTTAAGCGTAATATATAAAAAAAAATCCAAACAGAAATTAAGATATACACTCCTGCATAACCCCCGAGGTCCCACCCCTTCTCCTCTCCTCCATCTCTTCATTCCTGGGTTCATGAGTGACAGCACAATTAAGTGAGTACAGCACTGAAGCATTAAGGGACCAGCCACATGTCACGGAGATGTCATAAGCTGTCCGTCCAGTTGGTCTGGCTGCTAGACGCTATGCTGGAGAAATAAAGAACTGTGTGTGTGTGTGTGTGTGTGTGTGATTTTGTGTGTGTGAGAAGAATATTAAACAGCAACAGATTGCCAGATGGAGTTCCAGCCATTCACTATTCGTAATAATCTTAATGGCCCAAGACAGGATGAATGGAGAAGAAGAAGAGTGAAGAGAAAGAGGGAAGGATGAAGAAGTCCTGCTGTGGTTCAAACGACAGGTACAGAATAAAGCTCCAGATCAAAATGCTACAAATCAGACTCAATTAACCATTTAGTCCCACTGAGAAAGAAATTCATCCGTAACTATTCTGATAATCAATCAATCATTTTTTAAAAGCACAAATGGCTACAAAATTCTGTGGTTCCAGGTTCTCAAATGTGAATATTTTCTGGTTTTCTTAATCTGTGATAGTAAGCTGCATCCTTGGGTTTTGGAATGATGGTCAGACAAAACAAGACAATTAAAGGGCAGTTTTTGTTTGTTTGTTTTTTTTAGGTTTTTATATCATTCTGTAGCTTCCCAATCGTGTTTCTTATGTATCTGAACGATTCACTGCACACATCTCCCAGGTGAGACTTGGAGGTGGGAAGTGGGGACAAATATATGGCCAATAGCTAGTTGATGGTCTGACAATGCCCGCTTGGAAAATCTTAACATATAAAAGCCTGGTATGTTTGAGCGCTGCAATAGCATTTTCCCAAGTCCTTTTAAAGACATTTTCCCATATGACCTGACCAAGGTTTCTGATGACGTTGCTACCTATACACCCCCTAGGTCTGAGGGAGGGGTGGGCATCAGCACTGTAACCTATGTCACCTTTTTTTGCTAAAGGCTGAGTGGGAGGTTTGAAAAACCCAGAAAAGAAAACAGACGGAGTTGCCCTTTGAGGAGTAACATTAGACTCTGGGAATTTGTGATGGGCTTTTGGTCAATATTTTCTGACTATTTCTGACTAGCCCAAAAGAATCCATTTATCAAGGAAAAAAAATGACAGCTTAGTCAATAATTAAGATACTTGTCACTTGTAGACGTACGTACAAAATGTAAATGCATCTAAATGGGTTAAGGGCATTCCTAAAGGGTTTAGAATAATAGAAAATGCACCTTAAAGGATGAAATATGCAAGCCTCATTATCCATACCAGTTTGGTATTTTATCATAAACACCACTCATTAAGGGTAGCCGTTACTGAATAAAATTTTACACTAATATAATACTGATTGATTACTCTTATTATTTGATCAATTTTTAAGTATATAAACAGTAAAAACCAGCTACCGCACAAACTCAAACATCAGCTTTTTTATTTGAGGACTTCTTTAATGACTGAAATGACTTTAACGTCACCTTGTGGAGTTTTTGAGTTTTTGACCTCTAGTTGCTTGTCTCATACACATGGACAGGAATGCACATGCTCGAGAATGTGGGTGACATGACACATATCCCTACAGGTGGCGGTAACATGCTAAGAAACACAGCAGTGCACCAGCAAAAGCAGCAGAGATGAAGACTGACAGCAAGTAAACATGGATGTTAACAATGCAGGCTTCATAATGTTGGGAACAAAATCAGCTCTGCAAATGTTTTATGATGAAGGAAATGAATTCAACATGTTTGTTGGACCTCAAGGATACGACCATGTTTTGGTGAGTAACACTGAATCTAAACAGAACTTTTGTTTGTTTACAAGAAAACTGCAGAGAGCACCTTTAACCAATCAAACTGTTGTTACTGAATCGACTAATCAATTCAGCACTAATTATAATATCAGACAGTTCTGAATCTGATGTGTTGCTATAAGAAGAAAATGCACCATCATCATGGAAAGATTCTGGATAGAGCAGGTCTGTATGGAACAGTTACACCATAGAAGGGTTCTCCTTTAGAACCTCTCATAGGGGTTCTGGGTTCAATATATAACCCTTTATGTTGGGTTCTAGGTAGAACTCTCTTAAATGGTTCCAAGTGTAACCTTTATAAAAGGATGTGTCAGAAACCAAAAAGGGTTCTTCCCTGTCCCCTTAGAAGAACCCTTTTTGGTCTTTATAGTTCTAGTTAGCACGTTCATTTCTAAGAATGTAGTGGAGGAAAACAATGAGAGAAAAGACACTCATTGGATACAACCAACAGAACTCACTATCTGTTTCTCGTTGAGGTTCCCGGAGCTGTAGGTGGTGGCGAGGGTGGAGGAGCAGGCCTCGCTGTACCAGGGGACGTTGCCGTTCTGGGTGGAGCTGCTGATGGACAGGGTGTAGATGCTGTTGGTGTAGCCATCGCAGTTGCAGCTGTCCTTCTCCCTCCCTCCGTTCCCAGAAGCCCACACAAAGATGGAGCCCAGACCGTTACGACCCTGGAGAACATACAGTACGTTCAGACAAATGCAAAGAGACAGACAGACCCTTTCAGTCATTCCTTTACTCACTCATTCATTCATTGGATCAAAATCTCATTCAATCTTTTATAGGAATCCCAATTATAGGAGGGCAAATTAATTCCAGGGCGCATTTGAAAAAGAGCCCATTAAAACGCAGCATACATCACAGAGGGCGGTGTGGTCACTCAGTAAATTAAAAGGAGCTAAATATCGCATGACAGCAACGCAATACAAAAAGGCACTATATGACAACAGCTCATTGTGATAAATCATCCAACCTCTCAGCCTTTGAAGTGCAATAATTTTCATCTAAGAGCCGCTTTATTGTATTGAGTGGAACCGTCTCTCTGTGCATTGATCAAACCCAGCTATGCACCACCCACACCACCATCTGACAGCGATGTCACTGTGGCAATTATCTTAGTAGTCAGTGTCAGCGCTTCCAATCAGCTTTATGGCACATGCCTTGAATCCTACCGCTCTCTAACAAGAGTCACTGTTAGCTGGATGGATGTGCTTATTTATGGAGTGCAGATGTGAGCGCCTGGGGTGTGATCTGTATGCTTATTAATCTGTTGACTTGTTCATTTTACATATCTGACACCGTCCCATGCATTAAAACAAGTGCTGCTATCAATAACGGGACTGGTTACACAGCAGTATGGCCCCGTTTCTGGTTAATATTCAAACTGCCATGTTGTTACATGCTGACAGGCTAGTTTTTAAATGTACCTCTCCCCAAAATCTCTTTACTTGTATATGCATTTAGTTGGGAAAAGGTTTGGGAGCCTTTGATTAGAGATGTTTGTCAAGTCATTTACAACTCCAGTGACTGTCTGATTGGGTTTTTGTAAAAAACAACCTGATTTAAAGGAAAAAATCTCATTTGAAGAGACCTCATGCCGACTAAGTTGAGTAAGAAAGAGTTGTGAGATAAAAGATGAGCTGGCAGTTCAAGAAACGTCCTTCAACTAACAATGAATATATTAAAAAGAAAAAAAACTTTTCATACTTAATTTCTGTCAGTGCTGCTTCTATTCATTTTCAAAGATTTTATTCCCTGGTGGCTTTTTAGAGGACATTCCCTTCCACTCCTAATTGTCAGGGTCAAAAACTGCTTTGTTCTTCCCGCTTGTGTCCTCTCATGCTTGAACAGTTCAATTACTGACTGCTGAAAGGAAGCCACACACAGGCAGTAAATAATTTCTGTCTCACACAAACACACTCACAACACTACACACACACACACACACACACACCACCACTACACTAACACACACCTCTGTAACTCCACGCAAAAAGGCTTCTTTGGCGAGTTTGGCAGGTCCATCGACAGTTTTGCCGTCATCCTCTGGGCCCCAGCTGGCACTGTAGATGTCGATGTGTTGAGGATTCAGACTGAGAGACTGGGCTTCCACCATGTCAGTCACCTCACCATCCAGCATACGCACCCCTGCACCCACATGCACACATGCACACAAATACATACACACAGAGCAGATGAGAAAACAGAAAGGTTTTCTTAGTACATTTTTTAATAATAAGTAAAAGTTTATATGAAATGAAACAAAGAACCAAAGTGAAGCTCTTGAAAATCAGGCACTCTGAAGACAGAGAACACGGTGGGCGTTTCAGGCAGAACAAACAGCATACATTAATTTAAATATTCAGCAATGGTAATCTTCTGTGCAAATCTAATGTTTACTGTTGTTAATTAAAATTGTTAAATAAATCTGATACAAATTACATTAAACACACAAGTATATATATATTAATATATTTCCTTTCAGTGATCAGTCTTATATTAATTATTATTACTTATCATTATTATTATTATTGGAGGTGGCAGTAGCTGTAAGGACTTGGCTTGGAAACCAAAGGGTTGCCACTTCAAGTCCCACACAGAAAAAAAAGTATAGAGTGTGGACTGGTAGCTGGAGAGGTGCCAGTTCACCCCCTGCACTGATGAGGAGCCCTTGAGCAAGGCACCGAACCCCTAACTGCTCGGGGCGCCTGACTATATGTATGCAGCCTCCTCGCTCTGACACTTCTCTCAGATGCATGTCTATAGGTCCTGTTTGTGCTTGTGTGTGAATGTATGCACAAAAAAGGCGTCACCAGAGGTATCAGATATGCGTTTTCAGATGTGGTATAGAGGAGGGCACGTTGCTGCATTGCACCTGGTCATGTATGAAGCTCAATACATTCTGGCACAACATCAATGACATCATAACAAAACTTACAGGATTAGCCTTCCACTGAATCTACAAATTTGCTTATTGGGGAATTTTACAACCATTAGTGCACATTTAAGGAACTTCCAAAAAAGATTTATAGTAATAGCTTTGTGCGTTGCCAGAAGTGGGTGGCAGTGACATGGAAGTCTGATTCCCATCTTGCCATAGCTAGATGGCTTTTGGAAATGAATAGCTGCATCCCACTTAAACTTAAACCTATACTGACAGAAATGAATGCAACACCTCTCTTAAGATTTGGCAGCCCTACTTGACCTATATCAGCACTTTGCCAATGCCTATATCAGATCTGTTTTTAAAAATGTTATCTGAAATGATACAACATTAGTCATTAGAATAAGCTAGGATTATTTAAGTTGCCTCTAATTTTATGTTGTATTTATTTAAGTATTACTTAACCTCATAACTTTTTTCGGTCATTTTAATTTGACTGCTACCTACTCCTTTTGAGTAAGGTCCTCCTTTAGTTTGTATGTGCATGTTTATGTGTGTGTTCTGTATACCTTGTTAAATTGGAAATGTGTTGTAGGGCAATACAATATTGTATGATACTGACATTTCCCAGTTTGAACACAGTAGCTTATATCTTGTAGCCCCTTTTTGACTCTTATAGAGCACTTTTCTGTTGCTGATGACAATTGTAAGACAACCAAGATGGTTTTGGTGACTTTTATTTTGCTTCTGTTTGTTAGCGAGACAATTAAAGCTCATCTGAGTTCAGTAAAAGAGAGAAACTTAAATTAAGAAGGTGATCGGGTGTATTATAAGGAAAACAGGTGCAAGAATATTTACTTTCTTGACATTTTGTGAGTTCATTTTGTTTATTTTGTCACAGCTCGCACACATCACCCAGCTTTTGTCTTATCGCATTTAACCACAGCTGTCTTCTTTTTATGGACTGGCAGTGGCAGCTGGTATGTGATAAAACTATATTCCAAGTTTTGAGCCATTACTAATTCAATTCTGGCACCCAATAATACAGCAAGATGATGCAATATTTTGTTTGCTTATGTGGCCTTCTACTCTTGACAAAATCATAACATCTGCACTAAAATGGTCTATGCAAACTGTACATTCAGGTAGCAGCTCTGTTTACAAGTGTTGAGGAGTGCTGCTGCATGTGAAAAAAGTTCTATAAAGCCTTTTGTGTGGGTCCAGAGGGAGCTGTGTTAAATCTGACAAATTGCCTCCAGTCATGTCACTTGAGTCAACGTCGGCTAGGCCTCAAGACGACAAAAATGACAAAATCTGGGGGTGTGGAGTTAGAAAAAAAGTTCACCAGACCTCTGTAGCCTGCCCCTCATCTGTATTTGAAGCTACCTGCGCAAGCCTATATTAGCTGCTACTTGCATAACACATCTGAAGATCTAACCTAACATAGGCACCAGATTTTGACAAGGAAGAGGAATAGTGGAATAAAAAAAAAAACAACATCTCTATTTGGATCCTTTATTTTGAACAACCATAATGAATGCCACAATGTAAAAGCAGCACAAGACTGAATTAATAATTACTACAAATGAAGGACTACATTGAACAATGCAAGTTGTGCTCCAGGTGATGACTTTGCAGGACTCTGTTCTCCTAATCAGCAGCTCAGTGCTTTAATTCATGTTATTGTAGCTCTGTAGGTTTACCTGGGTGCGTTCATGTTCAGCAGAGTTTGACATGTGTAGGGACAAAGCAGTGCTCCTGTGGTGTGGTGTTGTTTGATTTGCATATTTACACACTTGTTTGCAATGCTGCACCTTGTCTGTGTGTATTTGTACACCTCGTGCAGTGGTGCAGCACCGTGCTGCTGGTGTTCGTTATTTGAAAAATCCACTGTGATGTTCTTATGGAAGGCACCAGGTAAATCAACACTATCTCTATTGATTTGCTTTGGCGCTTGAGCTGGCTTGAAAAAAACAGAAATGGAATGAGATCAATTGCATTGTGGGTGAACTGCCTCCTCAAGTGTGGAGCAGAGAGTGAAAATTCAGATAAAAAGATGAAAGAACGCATTAATTGTCTTCCTCTACGTGTCTGGATGAAATCGGTGCAGCTGTCTGAGTGTAAATTGAATCAGACCTGCTCTTATTTTAAGAGAAGTGAACAGCTCGGCCCGTGTTTAACGGCAGGTTTCAACTGAAGTTTATTACTAAGATATTTTAAGTGCCCACTGATGAAGTGCCGTACCCAAGATAAAACATGAGCACAATAAAAAACAATGCAAGAAAGGCATACAGAGAGTGTGGTGCTTGTCTTAACCAATTATTTCTGCTTCTAGCTCAGGAGGTTTTTATTGCAACAGAACTCTCTCTGTCTCAATACCGTTCCTCCACAGAGAAGTGGTGAGAAATCAAAGATGCCCAAAAAACAAGCTAATTTCCCCCTTTGATGCATTGCAGCAGGTCAGGTTGCTCCATGCTGCACTATATGGGTTAAAGCAACCAAGTACTGGCTCTTTGAAGTCCTCCAAAAGCATCAAACAGGCACTGAGCTGCTAGTGTTTCCATGGCAGCCTGCACTTCTGTGAGAGGGCCATGTGATTCGCTGAGGAGACTCAAGAATCTCCAGTCCCCATCCCAAAATATCTACCCATCCCAGACCGAGGTTGATAACACATCAAGGTTCCATCAGGTCTTTTGGTGTATATGCACAGAAAAGAAGTATAAATCTATCAATTTTCGGAGATACGAGGGCTCATCAACTGTCAGATCACATTAAAATTTTGTATTTTTTTAACATCTGAACAACTGCTGGTTCAAAATATAATTGGCAGTATGCTGACTGGCACATTTTGCCTCTATATGAGAAGATAGATTTTCTTCTTATTTGGGTGGGGCATTAATCAAAATATCCCCAAATTTTTGATCAAATACCTCCATATTGATATTTACTCAAATTGTGGCAATATTGTAGAAATGAAAATGGTGCTTTCACAAAAGAGTAACACAATGAGATTTTTGCTAAATTACCATTAATGACTATGGGTGTCATGATTCAGTTTGACTTTCAAGTTTAAGGTCATGATTCCATTTTTTCGATTTAAAATCTTTTTTCAAGAACTGAAAAGCTATGCCACTGTTTGACTATCGAGTCTTGATTTGTAAAGATCAACAGATCATTGTTTTTATGTCCTGACAAATGCCATTTACATTTTCAAATTCTTCTAGTAAGTTCAAAAACATCAAAAAATTACATCACTTAACTGTGATGCAGGAAGACAACACATATGCCATACTATAATATAACGATATGCAAAATCTAAGAAGACATCTAGTTTGGTAAATACACTTATTTGCCATCTTGAGTTAGATGAGATTATCAATACCTGGTAAATATGAAGCTACAGCCAGTTAGCTTAGCTTAGCATAAAGCCTCAAAGCAGGGAGTAACAGCTAGCCTGGCTCTGTCCAAATGTAGGAAAACCTACCTGCAAACACCTCTAAATCTCATTAATAAACTTGTTATATCTCGTTTGTTAAATTCAGTCAAAAACCAGTGAGAAGTGTGGAACCAACCACAGGAGATTTGGTTTGATATGAAGCTGAAGATTAATAATTTACAGATAGATATGAGAGTGATATTGATCTTCTCATCTAACTCTTGGCCAGAAAGCATATCTCCCCAAATGTTTGGACTATTATTTTAAATATCATCAATGAGTTGCCTGTAACACAGCTGCAGTGAGATAAAGAAAGTAATATGAAAATATTCTGGACACGATTCAGAGGGTTTGAGGTGGGGACCCTCAGGAGTGGCAGCTCTGACAGCAACTGTAGTAACATGGTACTGAATTTATTGTACTTTTGTTGGAACTGAGGTTCTTCTCTGTTCACCTGAAGGATTGCACTTGCCTCAGACAAACCTATGAATATTAGAAGATCTAGGCCAGCCAATCTGTGTTTGAAGCTACCATGGAGATTTTTCACAGGAGAGTCTCTGGCTGAATAATGAGCTCCAGCAGAACAGGTGGCACGGGGGCAAGTGGGCAGAAGCTTGTGCACTGCTCCCCCTGCACTCTGTCTTTCCAATAGATTCTCCCTGGCTATCACAACGAACAAGCTGGCCCTGGTGCTTTGGCTTTAAAATGACAGTCTGGGTTCTTCCTGCCTTTTGTTCTGATGTTTTGGAGAAGGATATTTGTCAGGCTTCAGATTGATTAGAGCTATTGCTGGATTTGTTTCTGTTCTGTGTATGCATCAGCTTAATGTTCAGTAAATGTTTGGCATGTTTATGGCACAATTTAATTCTTGAACCTTACACCTGGCAATAGACGTGGGCAACTGGACGAATATTATTGGCAATTAAATGAGACCTCACCGGCTGGCTTTTTTGGGCGGCATTCGTCATTTTATTTTGCTAATTTAATAGTCTGCCTCAGAAGAATGGGCAGGAGCCACTGCTCAGGGACAAGCATTCATTTTGTGGCACAGCCACCCACTGAGCTGGAGGACAAGTGGGAGGAAAACAGCCTGTAGAGCCAGAATATTTTCACATCTAACGCAGCGAATTAAGAATTTATTTCAACCAAACCAGAGTTGGTGATTTTTGGAACAGTGAAAAGTTTTTGGTGAATTTTATTTTGTTTTTCTTTTGAGTTTGTTCGTTGTGATAGCCAGGGAGAATGAGTTAACAAGCTTATCTTAGTTTGGTAAAACAGAGAAACTTGGATTCAGGAAGGTGTATAGTTGTATTTTTCTGCAAAATAGGTGTGAGAACATTTGCTTTCTTGACATTTTGTCAGTTTATTTTTTATTTACTGGACATAGTGAACCACCACTCAAAATCTCCCAACTGAAACATATTGCCCAACCCTACCATCACATATCAGAGCATTAAAACTAAAACTTGAAAGGTTGAAAATAAAAAGTAAGTTTTTAAAGTGTAAATTATGTATTCATTATTTTATGTTTTGTGTGTTATTTGTCTCAATATTGTCCTGTGTGTCTAACCCTGTGTTTTGAACAGGTCTCTCTTAAAAATGAGATTTTATGTCTCAGTGAGATTATCTGTCAAAATAAAGGTTAAACCAAAAGAAAAAGGAAAAATAGGATTCAAACATTTGAAAATAAGATTTGAGTGGTTGAAAATGATAGTTTCACTCTTAATTTTCATGGTGTAACATTGTCAGTGTTACAAATCTTGTGTTACAGTTTTACTGTTTTGATATGTGACCGGCAATAAAATGTTACATTCAGAATAAAATGTTTATCTTTAAACATATTTTGTATAGCTAGCGGTACCAGGAGCAGCTCACAAAAGACCACAGAAAAGGCACTTCTGTCTCTTGTTTTCCTTTACCCGACCTTCACTGTTCTCAAGGTGAAGTGGAGGAGCAAACGCAAACACACTCAAGGATTTTTTTGTGGTTTCTGGGCTTTGGTTTGGTTCCAGTTTCTGATTCAATTGATGGAAAAGAGGCTTGAGTGTAGATAAAAACACACATGTAGGTTTTTCTCGACACCGGGCCGCTCCTGCTCCACCTACATGACAACAAGCAACAGCCCTCTTGTTATGTCAGAAAAGGTGAATGCCATGTGGTATATTCCCACTTGCCATCTGGAACGATCATAAAGAGCAGAATTATGGCACTATACTGACAGGGTTTAAACTTTATGAGAGTGGGATGTAGGCAGGAGGCCATTGAGATAAGTAGAGAAGTAATGAGATAGAGCATGCACTGTGATACAGGAGCTCCTACAGTTAAAACTGCACATCGTGCTGCTACATCCTAGAATCAGAAGGGCTCACAACAGATTTAACAACACATCCTGCTGCACAGGAACAAGAAATAAGCTATTCTAAATATAAAACACATGTGCACATGTAGCAGCTATGTGAACATACCAACAACTAACTGTTTCAGAACCATACTGGGAGAAAAACCCAAAAGAAAATGTTGTGAAATAATAAAATAAGCTGTTGTTTACAATGAAAAATGTATACAAAATTCATACAATTCAGCTGTTGTTTTTTTAATACCAAAAAGCCACAGAAGTTCTTTTGAAGAATGGGAACAGAAACTAGAAAAACTGTTCCCTCCCTGTAGTCAGAAGCAAAACAACCCATCAGGGTGCAAATTCCTTTTTAGAACAAACAAATTAATATTTCACAATATTTTGCCACTCTCACATATTTTGTATCTTCTTTGCAGATTCTACTCTACACGCAGACAAATAATCTTAAATAATAATATTATGTCATCATTAAATCATTATGTTTTCTGCTGATGTGTCATTAATTGTGGTACTACAGGCAAAGAGCCACTGCAAGATTTTTCATCTGAATCTCATTTGCTTAGCGAATTCACACCTTGACACCAGAACTGCAGACTCACTGTACGGGCTTGTTATAATAAAAAAAAACATGTTTTAGTTCAGCCGTGATCCCTCTGGTTTTCTATCTATCCATTTTCCATTATCAGTTCATCTCCCACGTGAATATTCCATTAATACTCGATTATTCATCTAAGAAATCTTGTCAAGAAAATTGTTTAAAAATCCCCAGTTTTATCCAAGACCCTTAAATATTCAACAGAGAAGCAGAGAAACAGAAAAAGCAGCAAATCCTTACATGTGTGAAGGAAACTGAAAGTAAACCAAAAACCAATATATCTGGTTATTATTTCATGTTATTTCATTGAAGTTACCTTAATAATAAATAAAAATGGGTAAAGGTGAAACTCTGCAACACGCTGCATGCACCACATAAATATGGTAACAGACACTGGGTGATGAAATTTCATTGGCCAGAGTGACACAAGTATCAAGCATGCGTCGCTTGAGAACGGGGGGGGGGGGGGGGGCATCACAGCGGGGTGTCAACAAGCCCCTGCCAAGTGTGTATTTGACTTCAGCCTGTCTGTGACATGCCTTCAAAACACCCTTAAAGTGGGCGTTTGCCTTTAATAAACTATAAAGACAGCATTCTCAATTTTGCAGTAGTGCTACTGTCAAACTCTGAGCTCTGCTTTAACTCTTTCTCTCACCTCTTTAGAGATGCAACCAGCAGAGCCAGATGTCTCTAAATCCAGTGAGTTAGCAGTTTATTAGGTACATCTGTACGATCTAATGCCACCCCGCGCAGCAGCTCTGGAATAAAGCCCATCTTCATGAAGCTTGTAACATTACGTTCTTTGTCATAGACTTGTTGATTCAGCTCATGGTAGGGGCAGTTTTGTACATGACTGTATATTGAATGGGCACACCCATTTACAGTAGATACTCTGGGATGTCACATTAGAAGCGAGTCATATCAGCCATTTTTGTTTAATTTGTAAACAAGCTAAGAACAGTGAATTTGAAATTAAGTTAACAGAGATTCCCTCAAAGCTACTGCATCGAACCATTTCAGAAACTCCACATCACTGTGACTTTTGAATACTGTTACTCCGTGCAAAACCAATACATTTACAGTGTATTGGCAAGCCACATCACAACCACGGGGATGCTCAAAAGATTCAGTGGCATGCTGTGCCTGGAAAATAGACTGAAAATAACACTGGCGCTGCAGAATAAGAATTTCAGTTACTCTGGCAGTCAAAAAAGAAAACAAGGGATGAAACTAAGGTTTGTCCCTGTGGGAACAAATCAATCATCTACTTGGTTTTTATTTGACCTTACCTCCAATCTTGGCATTGTAGGCCACGCCAACTCCACAGATCCCATTGTTGGCTACTGCTGCCACCTCTCCTGCACACCGTGTTCCATGCCTGCAGAGGAGGCAGAATGAGCAAGTGAGAGGAATGTTTACAGGAAACTATGTTCAACAAAAATATAAATGCAACACTGGTTATTGCTCCTATTTTTGATGAGTTAAAGAGTTTTTTTGTGCGCACAAATGCTTCTCTCAAGTTTTGTTTACAAATTTGTTAAAATCTGTGTTAGTGAGCACTTCTTTACCAGCCTGACAGATGTGGAATATAGAAATACTGATTAAATAGCATGGTTATTGCACAGGTGAGCCTTGGACTGGTCACAATAAAAGGCCACTCTAAAATATGCAGTTTTACCTTGAAAAAAAAAGCATTTATTAATCACTGAACTAGAGCTATTTCACATAGGGCTTTAGATACCAATCTATTTCCAGGAGAGCAAAGTCATGACCTGCCCTACTCTGCCTCTGAATGGTTAATACTCGTTGTCTTCGTTGGTTGGGTTTGTTATGTTTAAACATGAGGGCTGATTGGTTAGGGTTAGGGTAAGAACATCATTGACAAAAGCACTGACAACAGAGCGAACAGCCCATGCACAGGCCACAGGATAGGAGTGGAGACAAAATGAAAATAGCGTTTGAGAGCTAAGAGATTATAATTTTGAAAGAAGGAGTTTGTATGATTAAGATTTTTAGATTATACTGTATATTTATTAACAAATCATGAAGTGGTCTTATTTGGAACACCCATCAGCTCAAAGGATACGTGAGGTACCCATTAAGCCCATTCCTGACTTTAACATATTTTGCTACAGTAAACCATAGAACATTAGAAATAGGTGTAAATGAATTGATGAGACTTCAAATGAGAAATGAGGCTTTCATTTTAACTAAAATGGTCTCACTGAAATAGGGGCAATATATATTAAAAATATCTGAAAAGTGGATTTGTTGGGCTTAATAGGGATGTTTACCCTAGGACTTTAGTGTACCCAGAAGTCGTCTTAGATTTTTTACTTCAACTCATGAAAAATGGGATCAAAAACAAAAATGTTGCATCTATATTGTTGTTGTAAGTGTCATTCACCTAATGACACAGCACTTTACTGTATATATACCAACAGTACAGGTACTGTACACGACTAACAGCTCTTTCTTTTTAAATAATGTGCTCCCTTGTGTACTGTGGAGGTCAAGCTGTAGACGGAGACAAAACAAACTCATGGAGACAGGTTCTTGGCTTCGATTCCTTCAAACAAATCTGAATTCCCATTTGTCCAAAAGAAAAACATTAAGCCAATGAGTGTAGACCATCTCAGATTATCTATGGCCTTCTAGCATTAGTAACCTTGGAATGCCTTCGAGGCCTGATTCATGTCAAAGGAAAAGGGGAAATCAGATGACATACTACCGCCACAAAGGGGAGGAAATTGTGAATTAGATTTGGTGTTTTCACAATGGGTCCTTCACTAAGCCTCTGTAGTAAGATCTAGCTCCAGGCACCGCGGGGTAAAGATCCAAGAAGCTGCTACAGAGGGGGCTGCTGATCATCACATTCCAGTCAGGTGCATTCCCCTGGTCTACCAGATGGATATGCACTCTTAATGCCTTTCAAACTGTGGCGCAACCCCCTCTGGAGTGCAGCCATTCTTCCCAGACAGGAGTGCTAGAGCCTGGGCAACACTGTGCCACACCAGGAAACAACAGAAACAGTGGCCATTCAGCACTGAAGGCACTATCTACGCCAGCAGGCTTCCATTAAGGCACTCCAGCCAAACCAAAAAACAGAAGAAAACACCAGCAGTAGCAGACATCCTCCCCTGACACAATGGACTATATCTGCTGTCAGGATATGGACATTTAATCTGAGGGTAGCCTGCCAAAGCTGCTGATACAGTGTCAGTTATTAATAAGTATTAAAGAAACCATTAATCCCCTGAGCTGAATTTCCTGAAGTGCAATTTAAACTGCTCACAATAGAGAGATCAGAGGTCACAGAAGCCATTTATTTAAGTCACTAATTCTGATCATCCTAAAGACTTCTGCTTCCAATAAAAACATAGGTATAATGGCAGAAGGTCAGAGTAATGCAATTAATGTGACAGACTCAAGAGATCTATTTAGACACAGTGAAGAGCGGAGAGGGCAGAGGTTAATGTCAATACGACAGTCGACACTGCATTTCTAATGTGTCACAAGACGTCAGTTAGATGGAGTCAGGGGCTGCACGGTCTGCTGCTGAGTAATAAAAACATATTTACAGACACACAAACTAAACACACACACACACACACTCACACAAATGTCATCTGGCCAATGTTCCAGAGAACTTTATCTCCACATTCCTGGAAGTGTCTGTTGACTTTGGAGTCATATGTCCTACAGCATCCGTGTTTGCGATGCAGCTGATGATAAAGAACAGCTCAGGTGTCTGCGATGGGATGCCAGGCATGCACAGGCGTATACCCGCAGTGTTCGACTGAGCCTCTTTGCAAACGTTCCTTTGACACATTCATTACAGTCACTTACACGGTAGACTGATTCATAGCATACAAATGCTGTTACAGAGGTGAATCTCTCGGTTTCAGAATCTGATTATGCAAGAACGACTTGCATAATCAGGTTTTTGGGAGTGATTTTCCTGGGAGAGATAAAATGGATACAAGAAGATATCCTTTTACTGCTCCCACTCGCTGTTTGGGTCAATAAGAATGTGAAGAAGAGTGCATCAGTAGGTCAAACACTTTTGTGAAATGTTCTTTTGAAAGCAGCCTGCTTCCAGCTATTTATTCAACAAGACTTACACAAGTTTCTAACATTAAGGCATTTTCATTCAACTATCGATTCGCAGGTAGTGAGCAAACTGCTCCATGTGACTACAATAAAAAATGTTTAGTCCACCAAGTAACTTTTAAGGTCAAATGTTGCTTAATGCGGACAAAGACATTAGCACTGGTAGCCTTTATATCAGGGGCCGAGGGGCTAATTCAAGGATGTCTTAACAAACATTTCCACACTTAAGGTTCAAAACACTGGAATAGTTAAAACAGGATCTGAAACTGCAAGAAGACAGTCCAGCAGCGCTACAAAATAACTGCCTATAATATATGTTGGACAATTAATTTTGTGCTCTGTGCAAACTAACATAAAATCTTGAATCTGCTCTGACCTTTCGGAAGACTTATTCATCACAGTAACAGTGCGTGCATACATACAACAAACAACCCTCAGCCATTAAACTGCTTATAGAATTACAAATGGCACTCACGGTTAAGATCTTGATAGTTTACGGCCCAAAATCCCCAAATGCAGGATTATACCACAGCTAATTAGAAAACCCTTGACTCTGTGAGTTCATCTGTCAGCAGGATGATCAGTCACGATGAGATGCCAGAGGGAGCTACTGACAATAAGGGCGAGGCATGACTGAATGTCCTCAATTTGTCTGTATGCACACACTCTACGTACTCTGATCTGACATCACATGAAACCAAACCTGGATTCATCCTCCAGGCTTGGGGTTTAGAGAGGAGACCAAAAAAGTGACAGCACGGTGCAAGGAGATCATCACACGAAGTGAAACCACATCCAGACACTGTCTGCAGGAACAAAGAGCTGTCTGTCACTACAAGTACAGCATTGTTCAATCAGTTGTTAACAAGTCACACAGATTAATTATCAGTGCTGTAGTATCTGCCTGACACTCTGGCTCAGACACTCAGGAGTCCTAACACTCAACTGCTTCCAGTTCTTAAAACAAACAGCTATTCTGATGCTGTGAACCTAAACATTTTCAACGACCATTCAACAACTATCTAAACCAACTCAAGCATGCCGTTATGACTGAATCAAGCGCTCCATTATTATCACAGCAGGTTACACAATAAGAGATGTTTTACTTTATTTTGATGCAATGACCATGTGATTGTCTTAAAACAAACTTAGACATGAAACTTTGTAGTTTCATTAGCATATGTCTTTCTTCCCACTGCAACACATTTGTTTTTGTTAGATGTTGTATAGCTCGTTTTTTGTGAAGCTCTTTAAGACATGCTTGTTACCAAGAGTTATATAGTATATACACAAGGAACTGCTTAAAGGGAGAGTACGGATTATCTGAAGCGGGGTTATATGAGATACTTATCACCAGTCAGTGTATTACCTACAGCAGATGGTAGTTGGCATGCACCCACTCTGGAGAAGCAGAGAGGGGCACCAGAACGTCAGCTAAGCAATGAACTGCTATGGACAGGGTCAGCAACATAAGGTGGTTAAAAGGTCCACCTAAAAAAAATAAACAAAAATCAATCTACATGCGTTTAAGACTGCTATATTTAGAATATTTTCACTGTTTTAATTTGCTACCAGACAGCCTTTTATCGATGGGAAACTGCTGTTATATAGGGCAAATATCACTCTCTCCAAACCAACCAGACTCCAGAGACAAAATCGGCAGTTTTACCTCGAAGAACGAGGGAGTTGCTGGTCTATCGTTTCCCCGATCTGTTAGTTTGTTTGTGTTATTGTGTGACTTTGGTGAATCCAAACTAACCCTCTCAAATGCCAAAGTCACACAATAACACAAACAAACTAACAGATCAATACAGCAGTAGACCAGCAACTCCCGTGTTCAGTGAGGTCAAATTACTGATTTCACCTGTGGAATCTGTTTGGTTTGGAGAGAGCTACATTAGCTTATATAACAGCTGTTTCCCACCAAAGGGGCCTGTCTGATGGCAAAGAAAACTGGTGGAAATATTCTAAATATAGCATACTCTTAAACTCATTGCTTTTTAGGTGGACCTTTTTTAAGAGGCTAAAATACATTTTGCTGTAGACCCTGTCCACAGCTGTGCATCTCTTAGTTTCTATGCTAGTGCCCCTCTCTGATTCTCCAAACTCAGTGCTAATACACTGACTACCTCATACACTGCCATACCAAATCTTCCAAACTATCCCTTTAAGCAAATATAACATTTATTTCTACATAAATAAAATATCATGGTAAAACAAGATTTTAATTCGTCACATGCATCATCACTTTGTCTTCCTAATTACTAAAACTTGATTTACTAATGTCTAGACACAGCACACAAAGTGAATACTCCATGGTGAATACTCCACAAGTCTAATTTAGACAAGCCTCCAGTGAACTAAAATAAAACTCAGTGAAGTATCTGTCAATTATTGTTGGTGTCACATTACCAATATAATGCAAACTGTCCATTTAAAGGCTTAACAGTGCGTTTTCATCTCAACACACTCATGCCAACAGTTTCAGTGTGAACAACATCTGCTTTTTATTTAAAACACTTTCATGCCTTCACTAATCCTTCTGAACAAAATCTTGATAGAAAGTCACTCGCTTCTTGGAAATAGAAGTGAGAGGAGCTCATAGAAACTTCAAAACACCTTTTGTATTCGATGCATTGTGCAATAACCTCGGATTTCTGCATAATACGTAATGGTGATAATGAGAGATTATCGTGAACAAAGAGTAATTTCAGTAAAGTCTTGTTCCGATTACAGCCAGAACAAACCCCATGGCAGATCCTACACACAGAGACCCACTCAGGTTACAGCGAACTAGAGTTGGCTGCAGGCCCGAGGCCAAAAACATGATCAGTATTCATACTCACAGCTGGCAGAACCATTATCACTGCAAAGCCTAAAACTACCTCTCTCTGGAGATTTCCAGGAGAGACATGCTATTGTCATACACATGTATCCAAATTGTGTTTTGTGGACATGGTGCAAAGATGGGAAAAGTATTAACTTAAATCTGCACTAACCAATTGTGCATTACCGAAAAAAAAAAAAAAAAACAAGAAAAGAAAATGGTGTAAAAGCAGCTTTTTGGCTTTTTATATAAAGATCTGCAAATGATGCTACAGGTTTTCTTATGCTGCGTAAACATACAGCAAATCTCTAAGGAGCTGTGTCCAAAGCATTTTTTTCCTGAGGCCAGCATATTTTTTGAATCGCTTCCAATGGCAATGCTGCTTTTTGCACTCTGCTACAAATGCCAGCAGCATGACAAGGCGCTGAGCATCTATTCTGCGCTAAGCGTTTACCATTTTTTGCTGGTCACTAAGAGTTGAAAAATATTCAACTTTGGGTAAAACACTCTCACTTGTCACTGTATTTTTTTTCCCAGGGGTCTAATCACAGTGGAGGAGGGGTGGGACAAATAACTCCATCTTAATTCAGCTCTTGAAAGGAACGATGGTACTCACCATGACGTTTCTTCCTCACAAAATCTCATGAACCCACATAGACTGGTGGGTCCATCCTCTCTCCCTACAAGACTTCAGCTTTCTCCTCATCCTGAGCAAGTGCGCTACTGTACCTTGTGCCGACAGTTTTTCATTCAGTATTTGTTGATTATACAAGCTATATGGGAAACTAGGTGCTTGATAGACAAAAATTGACAGTTACTTCTGCAGCTATTCTGCATTATAACAAAGAGGGCATCTCAGCTGATATAATGCTGCACCTCCAAAATGCTCTCATGGGCTCCCTGTTCAGTATTTTCAGAGGAGCACCTGGCATTTTCAGCTGAGAAAAAACGCTTTGGTGGACACTGGGCCTCAAGGTGTATACTACTTATACAGGTTCTAAAATTGGCTCCTGCAGTTTGTGACACAAAAATTTGTGACTTTACAACAAGATGAGTAAAATATCATGTAGCCAGAAAGAAAAACATGTAAAAATCAAAAATCTATATATTGTGAAATATGCACTTATCCAACATTGCATAGATCTTTTCTTTATCTTCGAGGTCCCACTTCTGAGTCTGGAACACAGCATTGTTCATTCACTTGCTTTTTTCTTTCTTGCATTAACTTAATTACTTAAAAAAAAATCATTGAGCTTCTCGCGGCAGTGGATAGCGCTGTTCACTGTTCATTAGTCTCTAGGCTGCACTGAACCTCAAAGGTAAATCTGTACAACTGTTTTTGCTCTGCTCATTCTTAAGTCTGTTAATGGTTCTGCCAGTTTACTAATGAGCTGGCCTTCAGGACAAAAGGTCTGGTGATGTTTATAGAGCATGGTAGTGAGAGTAATAAGAAAACGTCTAGAGAGAGATTAATGTAGGGTCTGGTGAAAATTAATCAGCCTGCTGTTTGGAGTACTGTTAAATATGTCCCTTCATCCATTGTTTTGCAGTAAATATTTCTGAATTTACATGTGCAGCCAGTCTGCGCTGCCCCTTGTTTTGTAAAATAAGTTTGTTTGCTTTTCTTCATCAAGAAAAATTCTGCATGTTTATTGCACATGGTGAATAGAGTGATTTTGACGAAGATTGAATTATATACTGAGAGTTAGATTTTCGCTATGTCGGGAGGACGTCAAGTCAAGTATTTCTTTTGAAAAAAAAAAGTCCATGGCAGTTTATCCCAGTTTAAAGGAGAAATCTGTAATATATTTAATGAAATACAGCATAAAATGACCATGATATGTCATCAGAAATTAAGGAAGCATGCCAAGTTGAAATACTCTTTACTTTTACAACAATGCTACAGCTGCGGTGTCCTTTGAAATTTTTACTCGGGGCGGAGTGATCAAGTTATTTAAGACTTATATAAGTAAGTAAGTAATTAAAGATAATTCATGCCAAATGTTTTCCAAATAAGTAAGTGTCTGTTTGTAAGTCGTAAGAAAACATTAATAATCTTCTACAAGGGGTAGATGTTTACAAAGGTTAAACTGAGCAATTTGTTAATGGAGTCTGGCAGGCAGTAAGACAGGCAGCCACTGAACTCCAACTCCAGAGTGTGTATTTTTGGATCAGTGTGCTTTTGTTTTCAGGATAACAAGCTTAACTTTACATTGACAGACAAATGACAGTAATAAACAGCTGATCAACTTACAGCGTAGGACTCGTCATTGCTTGTTATTGTCAGTTTACAATGATGTGCTTATCTTGTGCTCCTGCAGCCTGCCTGAGCTTCCTCGACTCTGAGGAGGAGGCAAGGGGAAACAACTTGCTTCAACCATAGACAGTATATTAAATAGGATTTCAACCTATTTAATTTACAATCTATGACTTCAACTGGCTTTTCGGACTGCAGTGCTCATTTTTGGATGCAGAATTGCTACATATTGCTCCTTTAATCCAGAAAATGCACATTTGGAAACCATCCTGATAGGAGCCAGAGGAAACCCTGGAAAGGGAAACATCTTAGATCACATGCCATCTTAGATAAACATGAGGGTGAATGGTCACATTGCTACTGAGCCATCCTCGCTGCTTCCCGTATGCTGGGAAAGAAAGACAGCTTTATGGAGGTGAACAGAGTTGGGCTTTTTGCAGGGAACAGACACTTACAGTCTTAACACAACCTTACACATTTTCATGCCCGCCCACAGGTTGTTTACACATGCATCTGCACCAACCCACTGTACAAATAAGAGAAACACACACACACACACACACACACACACACACACACACACACACACACACACACACACACACACACATATGCTTCCTCTTAAATTGGTCTTGCCACAAGGAAGACACGGAGAGCTGGGTGGCAAGAGATAAGGGCTGAGGTGAGCGCGGGTTGGAAAGAGGTGCAGCCGAAATGAAGGAAACATCAATAGTGAGTGTCTTAGCTGGGCTCTGGGCCACTATGAGCCACCCGAGGAGCTTAAGCGTGCCTTGGCATAGATTGTTGATCTGTGGAGCTGCACTGCAGGGATGTTCTTCCACATTCCTCCACAAGAAATTCCATCATTTAGGGAAAACAGTTTCAGGCGCTGGCACAAAGCATTCAATTGGCTGAATTAGAAAGTGACGGCATATTGTTTGAACTGTTTCCATGTTCGTCAAAACTTTACTAATATCTGCGTGTCTGTGTGTGTTTCTGCCCTAAAGTATATTTTATTTTAAGTATGAAAACAATTACACGCCCTCCACAATCAGCCTTCACCTCTTATGTTCCACAAAGCCTCTAAGGAGTTGATACAGCATTAGTTTAGTTACAGTACGCACTGACTATCCCCTCAGGCCTCCATATTCTCAGTGTCGCTCCAGGGCCCCTGTCTCAGTTGGGGACGTTTGATTTCCATCCATCCTTCCAACTATAATCTTCTCTGCCTATCACCCGTAATCACAGTGAGCCTTGAGATAAAAAAAAAAAGCCTCTCAGGCCAGCAGCCCATAAACAGCAGATTACAGCAAATCAGAAATTAAAGTCAGAAGGGAGGCAGGCGGTGGGAACGAACGAAGACGACCGTGGGCCCTCCAGAGCCGAGAGATTTGCTCTGTTTCATTAATGCTGATGAACTTAATTCAATCAATTCTCGGCAAGACATCACTGTGGTGGTAAACAACATCCTAATGCCATCTGCAGAGGCCACTGCAATAAAGCTGTTTTCTTCACACACTACCTTAATCCTAGTGTAGATTTACTCTACTTACCCCAGCTATAGAATGCCCTGGTGGCATCTGTGTGATTTAAGAGGCCAAAACAAATACACCAACTCCTGAGTCAGGGAAGGATTCATATTAGGACATAATTGCCCATTTGTGGAGAGTAAAAAGCATTAAATGGCGGAAAATTAAAATGTCTTGGACAAAACAAACCCCAAAGGCTATGGCCTTTAATTAGTTTTGTACCCATAAATGGTGTCCTTTGACTCGACAGTGGATGAGAAACAGCCACAGGCCGATTTACATGTCAGTTGTCACCTACCAGACATTGAGGCTGACAAATTAGTGAACAAGTGCAATTTAATCCTGACATGTCCCCCTCACAGGCGGCATTTAGAAAACACTCGTGGGTGGTTCCAGGGCAGGGCAAAAGACAAAGAGAAGAGTGGAAATTAAATATTTATCTGTGTAGATTGCTACCTGTTGTCATTAAGCTGAGTGTATCGAGGCTGAGGATCTGGGTCGCCATCATTCACATCATAGCTGGCATCCGGGTCCTGAGAAAAGACAGATCGGCTGTTAGGGTCAGTTGCAGAAACACAGATGCTGGAAGTCAGCTTTGGGGTGCTCAGAGAAACTCTGTTTATTTATGATGATGAGATAATGATGATAATGATGAGGACATTATTAAATTAATACAATGCCAAACCTAAAAAAACAGAGCTCTAGTTACCAGATATATTTCATAATCTAGATCTACAATCAAATCACACATCCTGTTGTACTCATGGCCTATATGTGTAACTGTACAGTGGCAGTAATTGCAGGTACCTTATGTACTCTAACTGTAGCTGACTGGATTGAATTCTCTGGGTCTTGGTATTCATATTATAGACTAAAACAATAATGACCAGCAATGGATAAAAAAAAAACAAGTCAAACCTCTTTCCTAGCCAAACACAAATTGTCTTATTTGTGCATCAAAAGTTTAACTGATGTTTCTTTTGTTTTTTTAAAAATGATTTTAAGGGGTGCTGTAGCCCCTTTTGCAGCCCCACTTCCCACATCCATATGCAGAAACTGCTTTTTTAGAGTTTGGTTCATTCAAATATTAAAAAAAATCTGCAACATTTAAAATCTCAAACTCTGCCTGCGGGGAAATGATTCTTAAAATCCATCAGGCGCTCAGTTTTAGCACAAGGAAGATACCATCTTTAATTCAAAATCTGCTCTATTTGTTCTGTTCTTATCATCATTCTGTTTGCTGCAGCGGAAACACAGCTTCTCCATGGAAAACATAATGTTTCAGCTCACTGGGGAGTTGTACTCACGTAGTTATCGCTCAGGTCAGGATGGTTCTTCTCTATTCCATCATCCAGGATGGACACCACCACACCTTTACCTGTGTAGCCCAACTGCCACGCAGCTTTGGCATTCAAGTCACGGTGGTTGCCATTGTACTGAGGATGGAGAGAACAAATAACTTATAAGGAATCTAATTATCTGAGAGACACCTGAGTGCTGAAAAGACTGCTTTTAACTAAATCTGGACGGGCTTAAAAAAAGGCAATCATTTAAAGACATTTAGATGAAGACTGAGCTTTTGACTGAAGCATGTGTGAAAAAAGGTGCTGTTTATTGAATTTTAATCATTCTTCCTTTACTGAATAGCTGAAGTTTCTCAATAAGGGGAATACTGTGTTGGAAGGATACAAAATGTACCTCTATTCTGAAAGCATCAGTGCCATGCTTGCATTTATTATTAATACCAAACAAAGCACCAATGATATGGTTTTGATATTCAACTTGACCTTTGGTCCAAAGCCTCGTCTGGCTTTCATCTAGTTCAAAGCTCTTCTTTTTAAAGCATACTGTCATGTGTCATGTGTCTGACAGACCATCTGCCATTTTCCCCACTTAGATTTCAGACCCTTGTAAGTGCAGGCTATCACACAGAATGATGTTTGTTTCCCAAACTTGTAATGTCATTGACACTTAAATCATCAGGAAGAAATCAATTAAAGCTGAAAGTTGTGATCTGGACTGCTGACACAGATTTAAAAAGCCTTTTGTGGCTGACACACTGAGTGTATAATAAATCTGAGAGAGGCAATTGCAAGGTTTCATTATGAATATCAAGTAAGTTCAGTTCAGTTCATATATAGTTTAATTGTGTATTCAACAGAGGTGTGTATTCTAATATTTACAGAAGTATTTGCAATACTTTCCTGACAGGAAGCCCCCTTTATATAAGACAAATATTGCTCACTCTAAACCAACTGAACTTCATGGGTGAAATAAATAATTTAATGTTGCAGAATACAGGAGTTGCTGGTCTACCACTGCCTTAATCTGTTAGGTGTTTGTGTTATTGCATGACCTCAGCGAATCCAAAACATCCTTTAAAATTTATGCAATAACACAAACTAGCTAACTGGTCAAGGCAGCGGTTAATCAGTAACTCCCGTGTTGCGCAAGGTAAAAATGACTAATTTCGTCTATGGAGCTTTCAAGAGAGTGATATTTATCATCTACTGTAAGAAATATACTGAGTATTATAAGTACTTCATACAACTGCACTTCAAATATTCCAAACTATCCCTTTAATGTCCCTTTTCTGCACACTGAGAACCATAGAACCGTGTGAGCATATGTACAGCTTGAGATCTCTGCTTTGAGGTTTGCCCATTGATTTAACAGTAGCAAAAAAATGTCACATCATTTAGATAAATATCAGAAAATATTAAATATTCACTGTTACAAAAAGATGCTGACCATTAGCATCTGTACACCAAGGACACCCTGCCAACAGACCTACCCACACTCTCCTCTGGCCAGCCAGGTTCAGCTTTAATGAGGCACAGCCTTATTCAATGTCTGGAGAGAGAGGCAGCACATTCCTACAACTTTTGCACTTGTGAAAATATATCACCACAATTACCTATTATTTAAAATACACGGAATGTAAAGTCTGTAATGAGACAGGAAAGGTTTCTTTCTGTAACACAGCAAAATGGACCAGTTCACAATCAACAGCTCTTCTTAGAACTTAATCGCAATCGCAGAGACAAGCTGGAGGCAATTAATATTGATGTGAAATGACTGGAACTACAAAAGCAACACCATCTGAAGCCCTGATGCAGAGTTTAGGGGTTCAGGGTAAACATGGCAAATTTGAATTTTTTAGCATTTTAATGCATTTTTTTTCTCTGTGGAGTTGTTCAGCAAACCTTTACCACTATTCTGATTACACAGAGCTGCAGGCCATCGAAACCTTTTTTAGCCATGCTAACGGCATGGTACCAGGCATGTTAGTCATGCAGTTGGTCCCAAACTTAAGTCTAGAGCGAAGTATCTTAAGATACATTGGATGGGCTGTCATGAAAGGTGCAATGTGTAAAACATGGTCACCGGTCAAAGTTAACAATTACAAAACACATAGGGGCAGCATGTAACCAGAGCAACCACAATCAACTGTAACCACTACCTCTGGCTGTAGCTAGCCTACTAGCTGCCATTCGATTAGGTAGCCATGTGGTTAGAGGCCCTATTATGACTAGAAGCCGGGCCAGACCTGCAGCTCAGAGGTGGAGTATTTATGTTTGCACCGCAGGCAACAGAACCAGGCTAACCAGCCTCTCATGAACAAGATGGACAGAGACTGGACACTGCCTCTGAGACCGACAGGGGTCAGCTTGACAACAGTGAATACAGTACTGAGGTGATTTTTACCCTGGCACCAACCAGGACTTTGACTCTGAGAGCCATGAGGACAGCAGGCAGGGACAGGAGGGAGCCCAGTCATCAGAGAGGCAACAGGGAGCCAGAATATTTTCACATCCAACGGGGTGGATTAAAGATTCATTTTCAGCCAAACCAGAGTTGGTGATTGTTGAACAGTGGAAAGAATAAACAAGACTTTTTGGTGAGTTTCTTTTGTTTCTGTCAAGTCTGAAGTGTGTTTTACAAACAAGCTTGTCTTGGTTTAGTAAAAGAGGGACACTTAAATTCAGAAGGTGTACGGTTTATCACAGACAATGCAAATTAAATTATGAGAGGATCAGACTACCACCTCTTGAGGTAGAGAGTGGTATTTACAGGGCAGGAAGGGCCAAGGCTCATTGGTTAGCATGCTAACTTCAGTATTTATTTCTGCAACACTACAGAGAGTGCCACAACTGTTACTTCTTCACATTCTGTTGATAATATTAGTTCATTTAAATTCTGGCCATATTTTACACATTGCTCCTTTAAATTTCATGCAGTCATTCCAGGTACCTACAGGATCCATCCTGGTTACCTTCCTATTTTTCACTCAGCCCCACTAACAAGAATATCCACTTGTCCAACTCTTCAGTTTGCAATACAATACCTCTAGAACAAATTATCAAATCGCCATCAGCTTCAGGTTAATGCTAAGCTAACATGATAAATGGTGGTTGTTCAGTTGGTTAACAACTAACATGCACATAATATGCTTTTTTTCTGCCAGTGTTGACATGGTGACATTTAAATTCTGCTCAAAGCTCAGCTGGTCCCAGTAGTGGAAAGGATCTGAGAACACCAAAGGTGTTGCTCCAGATTTCATGTCTTTTGGTGTTTAATGAGCTTTACAACCTCATGGGGTGCCTGCCTACAGATTTTATTTTTATGTTTTTCACTCATACAGCTTCAGCACCGCTGAACCACAGGACCACAGGATGCATCAGGTTCATACATACTAGCACGCTTTAGCTTTAGTAATAATTTAACAGTTTCCAGTCATGAAATTTGCCACTTCTTTGAGGGATATCATTGGAAAATATGCAAACAAAGACACTTTAGCCGCAACAATTAACTGATTAATAAATAAGCTGATTGAAATAAAATGAACAAACAACTATTCAATAGTTCCAGCTTCTCAAATGTACAGTATGATAGTCTCTGAAACATCTCTGGATCTTAGAGGATTGGTCAAACAAGAGAATCTAAAAATATCTTCAGGCTGTGACCTGATTTTTAAAAAATATTTTCTGGGATTTTTAGAAACTGAATCAAATATATAAGTATAAGTATAAATCAATAATAGAATTGCAACACTTTGGTGATTAATCAATTAGTTTAGAAAATTAATTACTAACTACTGCAGCAATGTTGTTTTAGTCACTTTTCAAGCAAAAATGTCAAATTTGCTACTTCCAGCTTCTTAAATGAAAAGATTAGCTACTTTTCTTTGTCATTTATGATAGTAAATGAAGGGTATTTGGGATTAGAACTGTTGGTTGGACAAAAGAGGCAATTCACAGACTAAACAATGAATTGAGAAAATAATTTGCAGATGAATCCCTAATGAAAATAGGTTAATCGTTAGTCGCAGCCAAAAAAGATCATAAAATTGCTCTTAAATTTTGCACAAAACTTCAGCATGCCCATATGTATCACAGACAGCTTTTACTGTCAGTGAAAAACTAGCAAGCGTTGTGAACGTATGGCAGCATCTAATACATCCAGTCACATTGATACAACCAGGCAGCAGGCTTTTATCTGCCTCATTTGCCTTTCAAGTTGCCACTAACTACTCCACCACACTGGGGACGTCAGCCTGCCTCTGTTAGTGCACAGACATTTTGAACAACTGGTGATGCAAGTCCATTTTGCATCACCATGAATCTTCTCCCGCCTGAAGCATCCTCACAGTAATTGAAGGAAAAGTGGAGACGAACAGAAAGTCTCAGGGGTTGTTACTGCTGCTTTTAACAGGCCAATGTATCAGTGACATTCTTCAAGTCCAACGTGAAAATCAATCAGCTGAAAACAAGAGCGCTTGAAGGTGAATCACCTCTGTCTCTTTGTCTTTGTTGTTGTGCTTTATGGACTTAAGTAAACTATCAACTGTTGAAAAATGTGCAGTTCAGCATTTCAAAGGCACTCTATGTATGGATGGATGATACTGTTCAAGCTGAATCCGTTGTGATGTCACTCCGACTTGTGCTTCTGCAAACAAGATGTACAACAGCATTTCACACAAAGACAGTGTATTGGATTCATACAGACTTGTCTTCTGACTCCAGGGAAACATCTCAGCCCCCGAATTTAATTACCTGTATTGACTTTGGGTAGATAAAAAGCTCAACCAACGTGCAGCACTAAATTATGTCCCACAGACACACACAAAAACACACAAACACAGCCTTTTGCTCAATGAGGTTTCTGTTCAGTAGTGCTCATACTCACCAGGTACCACTGGTCTCTGAACTTGGGATCAAAAGGTTCTACGTAGACATCCCTCTTTTTCCTCCGTTTCGACACCTGTTGCTCTGCCCAAGTCACCTAAACAATAAGTACACAAACAGAAATACATATTTAGAAATGAGCAAAACAAACAAAAACAGAAGCAAAGGAAAAAGTATTCCAGCTGCAAACAGCTCTTCGTCATATTGAAAGCCAAAGAAATAATTACGTGCTGGACACGAGGGTCACCACGTCAAATGAATTAATAGAGATCCAAATTCTCAGCGGGATGACAGCAGACAGAGTGAGATTAGAGGCACAGGGGGTATCGCGGGCTCCTCGCTAATGAGACTCGCTGATGAACTCCAGAGCGGCCCGAGACTAATTAAAATTTCTGGATTGTTGTGAAATGGGACGCACCAGGATCTGTTATGCTTATGTGTACACCTAAAAATGTATGCACGCTAACAATATACAACCACACACAGACAGAGGTACAAATTCACTACAAGTCGAACAACACGACAGAAACCCGGTCTGCAGCAGGCTTTTGTAATGTGCGAGCACACGCAGAAAGTGTTGACAAAAGCAGAATGCATACAGTGAAAATGAGCCTGCTTCTTACTCCCTCTGCAGAATTGTGCTCACTGCACAGCAAAATGCCCGGGTAGACTAGACGAGAACAGGAGAAAAAAAGAAACATGTCAGAGAAGGAAGACAGAGAACTGCCTGCCGCAAGGACGGAGCACCTGATGTGAAGGACAACCAAATCACAGCATACCTCTCCCCCACTCCTCCGCCTCTGCAGATCACTAGAGACACAAGAGTAAAAGAGAAAAGAAGTAATGAAGGTCACATTAGCTGCTACACTGAAGCGATGCCAATTCAACACTACCATAATATAACGTCATAATGGAATAATATCTCTTCAAGGAGTGGAGAGAGGCTTGTGTGTATGGGGTTCGTGTTAGTGTCACTCTTCTGACCGGTGAGAAAAAGCTCAATCATTTTAAACAGAGGAAAGGTTTTTCCACCAGTACTCATCTGATTCTTACTGGTAAGATGATGTCAGCCCTGAAGCACAGCTGTGGCAGTTTACACACAAAAACTGGGTGACTGCTTTTTTATACTGAACATGAGCACTGTGCAGGATTTTTGGCCTTGAGACATAAAGTCAAAGAACTGCTGCTAACAACCAGACGGACGTGGCTGCAATTGTTTCAGAAGGGTTGTCCCCTAGCAGTTGTCTACATCAGTGGGTCAGAAGAGTCATAGTCAGCCAAGTTTTCATTTACTTGTTTGTTGCAGAATAAAATCAAATAAAACCTCAAACTCCATTTGGGAGCTGCGCCTCACTGTTAGGCCCGGTAGAAAGACATTTTCCCTTATAAAAATGAAGTCACTAGAGCTCCTTTTACACTGGACAAAAACCTACTAACATCTGGCTTTTGTCATCAATGGGAAAAAGTATAATCGGCATTAATTCCTGGTTTAAATGACTGCAGTAGTCGCGGGTATTTACGGGTTTGGCTGCAATCAGCTGTGATGGAAACAAGACACCAAGGCGGACACGCTAATTTTCACCTTTACTCGGCACAGGCCCAGAATGCTTGTCATCTCCATTGGTAACTGCTGCGACTCTTTTACTCCTTTTCTGTACACATGTGCCGCTTGGCTTGAGTCAGCACAGCACAGCACTTGAAGGTGTGCATTCACTGATGAAACACTTGTCGCCCATTTTGTTATCTAAAAGTTTTATTATAAAGCATCAAAATCAGGAAATGTTGGGTTTTCATCAACAGTAACTTAACATGACTCCAGTCCAGCTGAAAGCAAACATGAAACAGTAAAATAGGGCAGGTATCTAAAAGTACAAACAGTGACATAGGAGAGAAACTAAACTTCAAATCACACAGATTCAGTTAAAAGGTACAAACGCTGAAAACCCAGAGCCTTTAAAATGCTTGTCTGTCTGATCAAACATGCACAAACATTAGTTTCCAGCGCACATCTGAAAAAGCAAACAAACAAACAAACAAAAAAAAAAAAACACAAAGGCAAACTTGTCTGCTGGCAATGGGAAAGAAGTTAATTGCTTAGTTTTAGCTCAGTTAGTGGTCCTGTTAGACTTGGCCTCAGAGACCAACAGGGGCCATTTTGACTACCAGGAATACAGTACAGAGGCATTTTTCAGCAGCTCCAACCAGGACTCTGACTCAGTGGAAGATGAGGACACGGTGGGTTTAGGTGGAGACAGGAAGCATGAAGTAGTTGAAGAAGAGTTTGCAGTGAGTTAATTTGTAAGTTTACATGATCCATTGTGTTGATAAGTCCACATGTATTTGCTTTCGTGAATTCTGAAGTTATTTATTCCTGTGTTTTGAACAACAAAGTGTGTGTGGTTATACTGTGTTGAAATAAATTAACTTGGTGATTGTGCATTTAACAGGTGCTTGTTTCATGCTCCAATTTTCTACTGGCCGCCAATATGTGTGTGCGTTTTGTGCTTGGGTGAGAGGGAATAACTAGGAGGCCTAAGCTGTCTGTATTTGTACTCAAAAGATCATAGAAAAGGGATATAAATAAAGCAAAGTAGCCAACCCTTTTTAGACCACTGGGAATCCGACAGTCTCCTTCCTGTATATGCTCAGAATACAAATTAAGAATATGCCTTGGAAAAAAGTTGGACACTGGCACTGTAAACTTTTTTCTTTGTGCTGGCATTGTCAGCCTATGGACTTTTGGAGGAAGAAATAAAATCTTATCTACCACATTCAAAAAATAAATGCCTGTGTCCCACTGCCTCTGCATTTTAGTCTGGTACATTCTCTTACAGACAACAATGAGAAGATAAATCAAGGTGGTACATCATGTCACAGAAAAATGTGAGACTAACCAGAAACTGTGATGAAGCTTTTGTGCCTCTACCGTTTATATTTGCCATTCTTGTTATAATGCCAAGATTGACTATGTAAAATGCAATCTAATCATATCCAAACTAAAATGAATGTCATCAGCTGCTTAATCTCATCTTGACTGAATCAATACATTACAAACTCACTCCTATATTATTATATCCTATGTTAGTCATCCAATTAGTTTCAGACAGGTTTAGAGACAGAAAGGCAGTTGTTGATGCACTTCTCTCAGTCAGGCTTTAATATTGGCTTCTTTTAGAGAAAATGTCAGTATTATTGACTGAAAGAGGGAATGGATATCTACAGTCTGGGTGGGACCAACTTTGACTTCATTACAAGAGTCCATGTTATTTTCAGTCAGATAGAAAAAAAAAAAAAGATAGAAGCTGGCTATCTTCTCTTGCGTCATAAGGCGGTGTATGTGATTTCCCCTCTTCCATTTCCTCATCTGCTTTTCAATCAAACACGAAATCCTGTTTGAAACCCCTCTTGTTTTCACACATACGTGGGGTAGGTCTCTGCTGTGGAAAAATTTACATGCTGACAGTTCAAACATGACAGAATTCTGAAGTAAAAAGACGCAATGTTTGCGCAATATTTGTCCTCTGTGGCAACAGAGGAAGTCATGTATGATGTACAAGGAAACAGACTGTTTACTGGCCCATATAGCTTGTTTAGCTTGCATTGCATCCAATCTGCTCATTAAACTATCTTGTTATCACTGCAGAGCATGGTGTAACTTTAGTGTACAAAAAAATACCAAGGAAATTTAGACACAAAACCATCATACACAAGAACTTTGTAGTCTTGTGCATGCCTTTCTTGACAACGTGGCAGCTTCTGGTCATACTTGAGCTGTGTGGGAAATGTTGCAGAAATGCTACCAGGTCTAACAAGACAGACCAGTACAACAACTCTTAAATTAAAACAACATGCACAACTAAGATTATGCCTACTAGTAGGGACAGGGGAAAAATTGATAGCGTGGCAATATGGTACTGCCACACAAATGCCATTGATCATATTAATCTTCTCATATATGAATCATCAATCATAAACCTTTTGGTACTAGAATAATAAAATCAATTGTTTTTTCAGTCCACTAGATGGTGTTTTTTATCTGGTGAGGTCAGCAGAGGTCAGGGTCAGTGTGACGGTAGTTTTTTATGACAGTGTTAGTCATTCTGTCTACTTGCCCATTTTTAAATTTAAAAAAACAAACAAAAACAGAATGCATAAAATTCAGAATGAGTGTACAATTTATAAAAATCAACAAAGTTTATTAGTTCGAACATGAAATATCTTGTCTTATTTACAGTACTTGTCTTATCCTACTGTTTTCCGTTGAATATAGGAAAACTATTTGCAAATCATTGCATTCTGTTTTTATTTACTCTTTACACAGTCCTCAATTTTTTGGGAATTGGGTTCACAGATGAAACAAATGAAGTTTTCCTTTGGGGTAATAATTTTCAGTTGAAAGATGGTAATAATGCCTGATATTCACCATATATGACATGGCAATACTGAACATATTGCAAAAATTATGTTTAAAATTGCAATAATGTTGTATCATGACTAGAAAAGTGACAATATCGCATCATGGGATCTCTTGTGATCCCAACCTAAAGGTTACGCTTGTTGTCATGACATGACCATAAACAACAAGTCTTATTTGGTACTAGAAACAGTTAAAGATTTAAATTGACATCTTTGTAGTTAATCTAAATTTTTAAATTATATAAAGATGTACTTGTTTATCAAAAAGGACATCTTTTCACTCGCCCATTAGGGCCAAAACACAGGGTTGGGCTTTCACACACCTCTGCGGGTAATAACATGACTGTTCAATCATAGCTCATATACTTTGGATAAACATGCACATTAGCTCCCACCCACTCATCACTTTTAATGTCACATACAGTTCTTGAAAATGTCCATTAAAACACAGCAAAGATGTAATTTTGCTTTAGTCCCACTCATGAGGAAATGATGATTCAGATTAGTAGCCTGGGTGTGTTCACAAATTATCCAGACAACAGGGATTCTCAATCAGTCAACACTGAGAGAAGTAACTTCCTGAAAGCTGTTTATTAGTACAGTAATTATCTTTATTTTAGTACTTGGCAATTGTGGAAAGTAATGCATCATTTCAGTGCATAAACTGCTTGAAATGAATCATTAAGCAGAGGACACTTATGTCCTTGATAACAGCCTTAAAGTACTTACCAATCATAGTATGCCAGTTATTATTCTGTAAATGAACAATGTTTATTTGAATAATAAACTAAACTTGAGATCAAAGCCCTTATTTCTAACAAAAAGTTCTCCTCAATATTCAGAGTAAACAGGAACAAGAAACAATAGAAGTTGTACTTTTCAGCGCCAAACTCATATTTCATGTTGCACAGATTTCCTACGTTTGGCAGCGGTGTAACAACAAACATTTCCATTTTCTATTTTGCAATTTTCATGTGAAGCAAGTCTTTTGAAATTCTTCTTTAATAGTCTGTGACAGAACACAGAACCCTGAAGTTGACAAACAGCATTTTCATTATAAATGAGCTTTGAAAATGGAAAACGGTGTCTATCTCATACGTCCAGACCGATCCAATGCAGAACCAATGCTCACAAGCAGACTGTTCGGTTCATGTTTAGGTGGAGAGTCCTATCTGTCCAACAAATAGATTCCCCACCCGACTCATTTTGCCCACCCACTGCTTTGTCCTTCATTATGTAAACATAGCATCCTCCCTCTGAGGCCACATGAAAACCTCAAATAAAGCATCATTACCATAGAGGAACACAATACCAATTATAGTACAGATCTGCAGCAAAGTCACTTATATTTATGCAAAAGCTTTTTTTATGTTGCAATTGCTTCTATTCTTGTCACAGTAATGAAACTGGCAATAAAAACCTCGACCACAAATGATAGTTATTCAATGTTTCTGAAGCACTCATTGCTTTGCTATGTCTGTCCTATTACTTTCCAACTAACCAAAGAAACACACCGAGGAAAAGCCCATAACATACAAAGTAACAAAGGAGTAAAACAGAGGACAGTAGAAGGCATGGAGGTTGCAGATAGACTGAAAGCTTTAAATCTTCAATAGACCCTATTAACAGGGCTCTGTTAGCCAGTCTACGAGATCTGGCAGAGGTCCAGGTGCTTTTGTCAGTAATTAGACACTCTTCAAAGAGAGTTTACTGAGCCTTTTGTTCAGGCTTCATCTCGACAGTTAAAAAGCTGCAGGGACAGTCTCTGTAGGATTTCAAAGTTCCTCTTATTAAGAATATTTTTGCAATGTTTTCCCCTTTCATTAAAAACGTGCAGCTGATGCAAATGCGAACCAAATTTGCAATGATCTGCTGTTTTTATAAAAGCTTTGATCAGACTATTAATTGCTGCACAGCTACAGAAGTGTATCGATGTTTAGATACAAGAGAGTCTATGCATAAAACCAGAGGGGGTTTGGTAAAAAATTGCAAGCTATTGCAGCATTTGCGAGGTTTGACCTTTAATAAATAATCAAAGAAACAAATAAAACAAAATCTTGTAACTTCATGTAGATACTGACAAGCTGACCTGACCCCTCCTGAGTGGCTTCCACTTGTGCTGTGGGAAAAAAGGAATTCAACAACAGGAAATGGAGCCGCTGTGTTCAAGGAAATCCCAAAGAGGGAGGTGGACCATTTCTACCATGTACGCAAACAAACCCAGCAGAAGCTGGCCTATTCCCAGTGTGCACCTGTACTGTGTAGCTGCACAGCATGACAGCATCACCAGAGATACCTTAAGGCAGGTTTCATTTAAGGCAGCAGATTAGTTTTGACATATATAATGTTCCTGCAGTTGCACTTTATGCTGAGATTTATCTAAATCCCTACAGTTGTCCTTGAAAGTCTATTTACTGGGAAAAAAAACTGTGCACAATTTAGATGTAAACATGTTTATATAATTTCCAGAAAAAGCAGAAAATGCAGCCTTATGAGAATACAGAGAAATGTGGAAAAACATTTTCTCACAATTATCAAGTGCTGGTAGGCTTCATCATTATGAGAAGGAGAAAAATACAACATAAAACTGAACTAAGATGAGGGAGAAGACAAAGAACCAGAGGACAACTCAGCTCCAGATTAGATAAGCCTGAGCCAACCTGCTGCATCAGTGTTGGGATTCACAACGGATCACTATTGGATATAAAAAAGCCTGAGCCATTTCAGATTCATTGTTCACTGTAACCCCTTGTGCTCTGGGTATGCCAGCTGTCGAAAGCTCCCACGGCACTCTCTTAAAACACTTAAATGTTCTCCTGATGCACAGAGTTGTCAGCCAGTGAACCTCGAAGGAGCACAAATAAATAAATCGCAGCCAGAAGTTCCAATTAATAATCTTCACATTGACAGCAAGTGTCAGCAAGCGATGCAAGAAAGGCTGCTCTGACTGTTTTGTCTTTGTTTTCTGCGACATCTAACAGGTACACAACTGCTCTGAATTGTTGCTGTCAACCGTTAACTTTTTATTTTACTGCGATGACGAGAGGCTGCCTTAACTCAGTCCAAACCCTCCTGTCATAACAACAACCGAGTAACACTCCCCAGCCACTCTTCCATACACGTGTGCTTGGTTGGCCTGATGCATCAGTTCAGCATCACCATTACCCCGCTTGAATATGTGTCTTTAATTGATAACACACTTGTCTTGAGTTAAGCAGTCATAAAAATGGTTTCTTAAAAATTTCCTATAAATTCTTCACAATAAAAGTTATTTTGTTATTTACAAGTTTTTACTATTAACTTAACACAACTCCTATACAGCTGAAAGCGAACATGAAACAGTAAAATAAAGCAGATGTCTGTGAGTACAAACAGGGATGCATGAGAGAAACTAAACTTCAAACCACAGAGACTCAAGTAGAAGCCACAAAAGTACTGAGAGCTGAGCACACAGAAACTTTTGCAGAGGCATTAGACCAGAAACTCGCAAAACAAGTTTGTTTGATTAGGAGAAGTTGGGTCATCACGTCATGTTTGACAAGACGTCGCTTGGAGGTGCACTTTGGTCCCACTCTGGATGACTCGGCACAGCTCAGCGCAGCAAGTTATAGCTGGTAATGGAAACGCAAATTAACAAAGAATCGCATCTTAGCTAGTTACCAAAGGTCTGTGTGAAAAATATTATTTAAATAAATAAGTAAAACATCGGAACATTTTCTTGTTTAAGCTTCTCAAATGTGAAAATTTTGCTGCTTTTCATCATTTATGTTACAGCAAATCGAATATTCAATTTGTATATGTCATTTATATGTAATATTTGTAGCTGTATGTTGTATTTTATAGCTGCAGCATGGGTGATAATGCCCAAGACAAATTTCCCACCCTGTGGGATGATAAAGATTGATTTTGCGTTTTATAGACCTTTAGTCCATAACAACACATTTGATTACCTCACGTTAATCATTTGGCCAATAAAATTAGAAAGCAGTTTTGAAAATGTTTGTCATAATCTCCTAGAGCTTAAACACGTAATCAAGAAAATAATCAACAGCTTAACTGAAAATAAATGATTTTGTTAATTTTGGGGTTCATATTTTTAATTGGGGGTTCTAATAAAAAAAGTTTACAGGCTTTCATGTTCATAAAACACATTATTTTCCTTCTGCTACAGGCCATTTTTGCACCACATTTCTTCACCCTTTGTCTGAAACACTGTTTTAGCTCCTGTCTCGCCACCCTAAAGGCCAGTCTGCTCCGATTGGTCATTTTCCTGCTCAGGGGAACAGGCACTGCCCACTGTGATTAACTTGATATTCAGTGGGTGGGATGGTCACCTATCTAGATGCTGTGATAAGTCCTCAGTGACATCATAAGGGGAGGCAAATTTGATTGGTGTTTTGGAACACAGTTTGTGAAAAGGGGAGCAACTAAAAAAGAGAAGACAGCAGTTTCTTATATTATAGGGCTCTTCAGACACACCAGGGATTCTTATTTTTGTTGAAAATACACCAAAAAAAAAGTATTTTTGCATGATATGTGACCTTTAAAAAAAAGCTTTATGTGGCAATAGCTGAAGTCTCTATGGTGGACAGGAGGTCGTAGGGCTCAGGTCCCACTGGCAACACCTGAAGTTGTCCAATGTCCTCCTGGATCCACAGTCTTTACATATATTTTACAACTGTATGTATCAGAAATTTTGTCATCAAAATCTGTACTTAATGTGATTTTGGTGTGCTGTAGTTCTGCACGTACAACATCTATTGCACATCTGTCCATCCTGAGAGGCAAATTTCCCCTCTGCAGGTCCCCTGAGGTTTCTTCCATATTTTCTGTGTCAAAAGAGTTTTTTCAAGGAGTTGTTATTGACCGAATAAAGGGTCTACAGGACAGTGGAGGTTGTTTTTTGCTTAGTACTTTTGATGGTGTTGCTTCAGATGCATTTACTTTAATACTGTGAGCTATTCAATTTCTGTAGTTAGTTAAGTAGACTCTGAGCCAAGTTCATCATGCCTTTCAAACTACCCTATTCATTGTTAAGGTTTTTATATTGTTCTAATCAGTCAGTCCATTTTTATAAAAGTATTTTAAAAGGCTGGAGGATTTTTTGATGGAAGGTTCTTTAAAAAAGTACTCATACATCCACTTTCTCAGCTGCACACCCATTTTATTCCCACAGCTATGAATGTTGATTTCACACTCTTCCCTTTGTCCTTTCCAATGGGGTAGGGCACTCATTTTCAAACTAACCTCAAACTCTCCAAGAAGACTGTGAGAAAATACAGACATGTGAAATTTTAATTCTGATCAGTCAGGGAGGAGGAACTCATTTCACAGAGATCTATAGAGGAGGGAATGTAACTGGGGAGGGTCGGCTGGGAAGCAGCAGTGACTCACCTTCAAGCACTCAGGCAAAAGGAAAGAAGGGAGTGTGAACGCTGTGGCTGGCCATTAAGAAAAGAAGGTGACATATGGGGGCTGAGGGTCTGGTTTCTTTGTCCTGTTAGCTTACAGTATTCCTCTTTCTTTCTAATAGGCTTCTGCTCCTGTGCTACACACAATAACTGCTCATTTAGTGGATTGACTAGATAATTAACCTAAAATCATTAATAAAATTACAGGGTAAAAGAAAAAAAAATTCATCTTGGATGCAACAGCTTTCTGAGATTTTACATTACTGATGAATTCCATATCATTTTCCAATAGAGTTTGATATTTCATTGTGACAAAAACACAATTGTAAACAGTAATGGGTGAATACTAGGCTTAAGAAGTTAAAAGTTAGAAGAAGAAGATGTTAAAGTGATATTCCACCCCAGAACGAAATCCACTCAATATGTACTCACCCTTATGCTGATGTGAGGATGGGTGAAGATCTTCAGTTCACAAAACAATCCTGGAGTTTCAGCAGAAAACAGGGTTGCAGCCAAATCCAGTACAATTGCAGTGAATGGTGACCACGGATAAAATGTAAAAAAAAAAAGTACACAAAATAAACACAAAATGTCTCCATCCTGCTCGTGTGGTGTAATCCAAGTGTCCGTGAGCCGCGACATTCAAATTTAACCACAAAAGATGCCATTTACACCATGTTTTTAGCTGAAATGTCAACTGTAGCCTCCCAGGTAGCATGTAAACATAGCGACGATGTATCGCAAGACTTTGTATAGCTCTTAATGGATGCACATGTGAAAATATTGCGAGATCTCTTGTGCATCTGGCTTGAGTCTGAGAGGCTGTAGTTGACATTGCGGCTAAAAACATGATGTAAATGGCATCTTTTGTGGTTAAATTTTAATGTCACGGCTCACGGACACTTGGATTACACCACATGAGCAGGATGGAGACATTTTGTGTTTGTTTTGTGTTCTTTTTTTTTTTTACATTTTATCCGTGGTCACCATTCACTGCCATTGTACTGGATTTGGCTGCAACCCTGTTTTCTGCTGAAACTCCAGGATTGTTTTGTGAACTGAAGATCCTCACGTCGGCATAGGGGTGAGTACATATTGAGTGGATTATCGTTCTGGGGTGGAACATCGCTTTAAGGTAACTGCTTGTGGACTCATAGCAGTACATTTATGGTTTCTTAATAATGAAAAAAAGTAATTTATGCAGAAAAACCTTTTTCAAAGCTCTATCAACTGCAAGTACAAATGATCTTACATTTTTATTACAAAAATAATTTTAAGAACATTTAGATGTTTCTAAAACCAGCATAATCCACTTCTCCAATATCCACAGAAATGTTCAGCATGTTCCAAACACAATAGTTTTATTTTATGTTTGTCATAAAAATACGGCTAAATAATCACTGCCTCAGTTTATAGTTTTGGCAGAGGAAGCTCAAGTTTGTCACAAAACCTCACTGCACAAGATATATGTAGACATCTCACATGATTACACTGGAACCAAACCACAGCAAGTGATAATAAGATGAAATTAAATGAACAAAAAAAACAAACAAAAAAAAAACAAACATAAAAACCTTGTCTGTAAAATAGTATTTACAAGTGTTAAAACCCTGTATTTACGGTGTCAAATGCTGAATAAATACAAGCACACCAAATATCTGAGTAAGTATTAAGGATGCACTAATTGACCAGCCGGAGACTGGAAGCGGCTGATTTTCAGCATGACCGGCCCTGACTGGTGATCAGCCGGCCAGCATCACCTATTCGATTCTGTACCAGTCATATTCACACACATGCTCTGCATGATGGTCATGTCATGCACGCAGCGACAGACAGTAACGACAGGCAAAAACGGTGCTGGTCAGAGCCAAACACACTCAGACACATGCTGACATGAAGTCAGCATTAACAACAGATTCCAAGAACAGGATGAAGAGAAGACAGACAGTCTACCTGAAGACAGAGCAGCTAAGCAGCTAACGGTATCACCCAACAACAGTAAACTTTCTAGCTCTTCAGACTAATGTTAGCCAGCAGAATACTACTGTTCACAGGCTGACAGTTAAAATCTTGCCTCCTGTTCTGGCTGAAGAATACACAACCTGTGTTGACATGTCTCAAACATTTTCTCAATCAGACTCGTTTAACTTCTCCTCCTGTTTTTCTCACTGCAAAGCATTGCTACAGCAAATTGTTGCACAGTATCAGTCTCTGGTTTGTTTACATCTGCTTCAATAAGATCACTTGAAATAAAGTTTCATTCAAGATCTTGCAAGATCATGTTCCCATCTGGTACATAAACTGAATATAATAATATAACAAGGCCTGGCTGTAACCTGGAGCACTTTTACAGAAAGTGTAAAAGTTATTTAATAGTCAGTGTTTCATTATGAGCATCCAATTTAATTTTAATCTGTCGATTACAGTTGTTAAAAAGACTGCAAACATGAATCTGCCGAAATTGGAATCAGCAGGTCAGCCCCATTAAAAAAAAAAAGAAAAGAAAAAAAGAAAAAAAAAGAAAAATTGGAATCAGCCAAGAAAAGTGCAATCAGCATATCTGTAATAGGCACCATACTGACCATGTTTTATGTAGATACAGTAACAGTGACACCACAACCACAACTCATGGATGACACTACAAATTCATCAAGTCACCTCACACACACACCAAAACATCAATAACCCTCATCTACATCCATCAGTTGTAGCCTGAAATAAATGTCTTACCTTGGGATCTTTTTCAAGACGGACTTGTGTCCCCCTGTGATCTGACAGCGATCTCTTCACCACTGTACGATGCCGGAAGTGATAATAATCACCAAATACCTGAAAAGACAAAGTGATATGATCAGTTTTCACAGAAGGCCATTCAAATCGCTCCCTTGCTGTAATCTGATTATACCGCTACATGTGATAACAGCTTCAATGAAGTATGAAATTACTCCGGTCATGCTAGCTGTCCTTTTGTCTACCACTAAAGCCTCATGTGGTTCATAATACAATAAAACACACAACTATTTGTCTTGTTCAACATTCAGTATGGATACTGGAGACGCATCAAATCCAGGCTACCTGACATGACCTGACAGAAACATGTGTAAACATCTGACCTTTGTGCTGCCTGAATCGAAACATATATTAAATACATACAGGAAATGCATAAATTATGAGTTTATTTAATAGAGACCACAGCAGTGTTAACCACAGTCCTACCTCAGCATCAACTGACCAGAAGCCGGATCATTCAGGATCATCATAAGATTTTAGAAGCATCATTTTATTGGACTCAAGTTACAGAAAGCCCTGTGTAAATCCCTTGATTTATGGATTGCCCATTTCTCTATATAGCATACTTCTACTCAGGTGATACGACTTTAACAAATCCTTCCCCATCCTTGTGACTGAAAATCATTTTTCTCTGCATTTTGTGGTGCCAAGTGATGCTGCTGGGCTGCATTAGCCAGCAAAAGCTGTGTTCACAATTAGAGAAGCCCATTTCCATTTTCATTCCTAAGAACCCCTTCCAACTCTTGGTGCCTCCACATTGACTAACATAGTCCCCTGTGGGAAACCCCATACATGAACCATAATCCTCAGTGCTCAGGGCAGTTATTACCAGTGTGTAATCAAGGTCATTAATATTGAGCAGTGATACACTTTACTTCAAAGAATAGCTATTAAGCAAATAAAAGCGCTCTGCATCACAGCAAACAACTTCAGAGGGAAGACGATGTGTTGAATTCTATCAGAAGTGCTCTAAAATATATTACCCATGTGTGGATTACCTTGCTTTTCTTCCAGGCTAGTTTATATCACTGTTTTAAGTCTTTGGGATGTTTACGGATCGATTATTAAATTGAAAAATTTAAATATAGGCTTAATCTATAATAAAGGAACACAGTGCAGTGGCTGTCAGACAAGAAAACATGAGTCTAAAGGACCATTTTTACATTCAGTAAATTTAAGTGTTTAGCAGGCAAACAATCACACATCTATGAAGGTACTCAGGTGGTGTTAACTGCTCCATATGCTCTGAAATGTTAATTAATGATTTCAGTAAAGAGAAAACGGGGAAATGCAATTAGACTAAGAGTTGTAAACAACGTTAACCACTGCATACAGATTGTAGATGCCCAGAGTCAAACATAATTATAGGCAGCGTAAGCATACACAAAGATATGGTGTTAAAAAAAAAGAAGAAAAAATACATGCATTGTTGTCAACAGATTGGGATGCTTTTTGTCCCAGCAAAGGTCAATGTAGAGCTAAGCTAGTGCAGCATGTACTGCAACTTTCCTTCACTCTAAAAAGAGTCACGGTTCAGTCTCCATACCTCCTCTGCTCCCATTTAATCACAGTAAACAGGCCGATTCCAGCCAGGCTGACACAAAAAGCCCTTGCACACAAAGCCAGCGGACAATAGGGAGGCAATAACCGAGAGAGAAGACACACTTTACAGGGATATTCAGCTCAGAGGTGGAACCACCACCACAACTTCTGTGTGGTGCGTGTAACCATTCAAGAAGAAGAGAACCAAGGAGAAAATGCAGCATATGAAAGGGGATAAAATGCTGACATTCAAAAGGCATAGGCTGAGCGGACGGTCCCTTCGCTGAAGCAATGCAGGTAGTTTGGTCCATTGTGTTAGCCCATGGCCCAGATAAGAGGATGGGAGTTGGGGCACTGATCAAAGACATGGGTGGAGAGTAGCAGGATCCATTATGCAATTCTAATGTATTAACACATGAAAATATACACTAAAAAAGCACTGATGGTTGACCTAGTGATTCAGCAGATGTTTTCAAAGATATTTATATTTATATTCGATGTTTTTTCTTTCTTTACATTTTACACGCAGTCTATTGTTCTGCTTCCCCAGTCCAGTAGGTGGCAGTAAAACTTGAAACAATGAAACAATATAGCTGGATCCAATATGAAAAGCTCCCTGCTCTAACAATTAAGTACACTACAAGTGAGCACCTTCAAAAGACTTTACTTGCCTGTTGTGTGATTTAAGTGATCCTTTAACTTACTATGGTCAGAAACTACCAAACACCAGTGTGTGAGTGAACAGTAAACAAAATGCTTCTTTTAGTGCTCTGGACCCAGCTATGCTAAAGCTGCCATACCAACATCTAAAAGGTGAAATTGACCCTGCACTGATTTGTACGTTGCCTTTCTAGCAATCTCTATCCTGCTGAATTTTTGTTTCCTGTCATGATTTCAATGTGCATGCAGCACAAGCCTTAGGAAGCCAGCCTGAAGCCAATGGTTACTGTGAGTCAAAGTATCATGTAAAAAAATAGAAATACTGTAGTTTCAAAACTTTTTTCCATACAAAATAAACTGTCCCAAGCTTTCTATCCATATAAGCAGTTAGTAACTGTAGCCATGGTCACTATAGGCAGTTTCACTGTATATGGTATTTGGAATTTAACTATTAGGCATGATATTCCATAGACAACAAAATGTCAGTTTCCAGGGCAGCAACAAAGCAGCTTGATGGATTTTTTTTAATAAAGGGGACAAACATCAGGTTTGGGTATCAGAAAGTTAGAATAAAAGAGAAACATATTTTCTAGATTTGTCATTCAGTGAGGAATTACATTATGCAATTCACTGAGACACAGACCTCAATATGTCCAACAGCAGTGGCATCAACAGACTGTAACGCAGCCACCACCACACATGCTGGGTTTGTCTTAAACAGTGCCACTTTTACTTTTAGTCAACTGGAAAACCAACTTTCTCTCTCTGCTAATTGCCATCTTTGCCTTTAAGTATAGCCGTCTGCTAAGCTCACAAACATCTGGAGGTTGTCAAAAGTAATGCTGGGTAATGTAGGAATGCACTATCTGATGGGGAAATTTTGTATAGAAAATAACTGTATATCACATATTGAGGATGTACAAAAATGTCCAGTAGTCAAGGGAAAAATTTATTTACAACTTGACAAACTGTAGGATTACTTCTTAAAACTTCAAGGCCAACTAATATACACATCTACATTTCTTCAAGAAAACAGACTTGAGAAATGTTTGCATTGACAGCTTGCAACAATTACCGAAAACCGCCTTACAAGCACGGATCAAGACAGAGCAACCTCAGAAGCAATGGAGATTTGCTCAAAGACAGACAAAAAATAATACATATGCATGAATGTACACATACACACAGGGACAAAGGGCACCTCAAAATAAAAACAGCTCAACTGTTTCAAACATATGCACACACACACATACTCACTTCACTTAATAAAATGAAGTGCATTCCCCTCCTGATAAATGTCCACCCTGCAGCTCAATTATCATCTGGCAATCAGCAACAACACTTAAGAGCTTATGTTTTCAACCGTTAAATCTCAGGATCACATTGTTTCTGGGAGGTTTAACTGCTTTCCACTGGAAAAAACAGAAGCCCATTTACAACAAAGACATTTAGATGGAAAAAGGACATGGAAACAAGACAGATCAGGACTTGTGAGTGACCATTACTGACACGATAAGCAGGCCACTGATAGAGCACAACAGGCTTAGCCGGTGCTCTCCGAGTGGCCTATTACCGAAGTGAGGCATTAATCCATCAACCTCATTAAAATGCACGGTGACAGACAGTGGAAAATTACTGTCTGCTGGTTTGTTTGCATGTTTGCTCCCTCCTCGCCTGCCAAATTTACCTTGTGGGAAAGCACTTATCAAAAAGGTCTGGTGTCTCATCTCCTGTGACTGTTGACACAATTATGTTTTACAAAGAGCCAAACAATGTCTGGAGACAAATTGGGAAAAAAGGTCTGAGGGCTGCGTATAATGATACGAAACAGTTTTCCATATGGGGCCATGAAAGTCAAGAACAAAGCCTATGGATTTTGGAAATTCTGCTCAAGGGGAGGCCATTATTGTTGTTAAACTCCGGACACATCAATCATGTCACATTTCCTCCCAGTTTGACATTTAACTGCATTTGATTTAGGGGCATCAGGAGGTAGAACATTACCATATTTTGTTTGTGCATCAGCGGGTTCAAATAAATTGAGAAAATGAGACTCCTAAAATAGTTCAGCAACTTGTTTATATAATGAGGCTGGAGTCTAATTACTCAGTGCAATGAATGGGTAGGACAGGGGCACAGAGCACCACAGTGGCAGCTGGACATAACCAACAGTTTCTTTTAAAGCTGGGCAGAGTGGACCGAGCTGCCCCCACACACCTGAAAATAGGTTTGCACAGCTGGCCTGCCTTTTCTGCCAAACTACACTCATTACATGTTCTCTCCCCATTGTTGCCCCCCATTCATTATTTGCCCTACAGCAGTAATGCGGTCTCTCTTTGCTCATTAACCTTTAGTTTTATTTGGCATCTATGTTATGTATGTGCTTGATAAGAACCATAAGCTAAATCAACACTTTTGGTAGCCTTTAAACTGCAGAAATGTACACAGATGCAGGTGAGGTGGTTGCTTGTAATGCAGAAAACATGTCCAAAAACATCTAAACAATTTTACGATAAACTATTGAGTTCATAAAGCCATATAAGGCAAACTCAAGCTTCCTTATTTATCAACACACCGTTATTCTCGACAAGCTGCCTGCAACATCCTCTACTGTGTTTATACAGTAAATAAAGATTATGATTCTTGGCACAGTCCACCTTTTACCTCAATTGTTCTGAAGAAGTGAGATTAGTCCATTAAATGGTGTTGACAAAAACAAGTGGATTAAATGGGATGGTGAAATATGGGGCATTTGAGTTGGGAGGACAGCTGGGAAATACCCCCATGACTTCAATATCTACAGAGAGTTGACATTGTGAGTCCATCATTCAGCCAGAGGGCCTCAGTTCAAGCCCTTACAACATATACTGCAATGTGAGTTCACAAAAGCCAGTTTTCTCTACTGGGGATCATTAATTATCATGTGATTATCACATCTCCATCAGCAGACAATAAAATATGATTCTAGACCTTTAAATGCATCTTATGTTTTTGCTCAGTGATTTTTGCCCTATTTAATAAGTAATCACTCAGTTTGTAGCTGTCCTTCAGTTCACAATATTATCTTCCTCAGTCTAAACTTCTATTCCATCTTGTTGATGTGCACAGCAAATAATTTCTTCTGCTTATTTCAGATTACCTTGTGCTATGTGCTCTGCTGTTTGCACATGATTAACTTCCCCACTTCTGCAACCTTGTTATCAGTCACCCAGTGGTGCCAATTTCTGCACCATCGTGGCTCCCTCCCATAAAATAGCCTTCCCCTCTCAGGTCGAGTGTGTAGAGTCTCAAAGCCTGAGGACCTTTTATTTTCAGCTTCTCACTCTTCTTATTGCCCCTGACCTTGCTCTTGTCTCACATTTAGAAAAAAATGACAGAAAATATGAATATGATTTTTTTTTTACTATTTCATGAATAGGCACTCAGGAATAATTGAGCTCAATTTTCTCTCAATTTATTGACTTTCTACTACAAGAACTCAAGGTGTAGCTATTGTCAGAGGATCTGCTATTGTTTCCGCTGTTCTCCACTGGCCTTGTGCGCAAGTTCCTGATGCTTAATTCCAGCACTACTCAAGAGGTGATGCTAGGTCGTCTCAGGGGAAAGAAATGCCAAAATTAATAATGCAGGACATGTATTTTGATGTTTGGTGGAAAGTTGTTTCAATATGTAGGTAAATTATATGAAACCTTCAAGATTATTAAACAAGTAAAAAGTAAAAAAAACAAGGCAGATCCATAAGGGTGGATTGTCTGTTACGTCAATCATAGTTTTCTGAAGAGCTCTCAGTATGGTGACTTCAGCCATTGCCATCTTGGCAGTGCCTGACACACAGCTAACTTCCTGCTGATCCAAAAATGGTCAAAGAAGTGAAAGTAGAGGAAGGAATCTCTGGGTACCTCGCAATTTGATTATGATTCAGAGGCTACAATTCAATGATAACAATTCTCAATGCACTTTGATGCATCTCAATGGGGTCTTTTTGTCTGGTTTGATTCAGAATGCATTTTGACTGACTTAATAGAAAAGGGGGCACAATTTTCAGTCTCTTGGTCCAGTTTCCCTGAAATACAATATGAAACATAACTGTCAATTAAATGGTCTGTAGCCTTTTTATTTAAAAAAAATAACTGCATTAAGTAATAAATTAATCAATTTGAAAGAATCCTACAGTCCCCTGCCTGTATGACAATAATATAATAATATGATGGGGAGGCAGAGTGTTTGGCTGTGTGTGGTGTCATTCACATTATGTCTCTAGCAGTGGAGCGCAGCCTCTCTGCTGCACTGTGAGGTCTGAGAAAAGACCTCGCTGTCCAACATGCAGAGCAGGTACAGAGTTTTTGTGGTGAAACAGACTGAGCAGAGTTATTTTCTTCATCACAGAGTTGGTCGAAGTTGTTAAATGCCACGGTGTGTGTGTCAGAAATACTGTGCAATGTCTGAATATGAATGGCAAGAATGCAAATGTCCAGAGTGCAGTGAGTGTGTGTGCAAAGTTAAGTTCCAATTGCAGTGGTGAAGACTATCTATCTGAATGATGGGGGTGGTGAGATGATGGACTGTGCTTTATGAGGTGGGGTGAGAGATACAGTGTTGCAACACTATCTGTCATATTTGATGAAATGTTATTAATTTTTGGCGAAAGGGCCCCTGCATAGTATCAGGGAAACATGATGTTTACTTGTTGGCAGCACTGGCTGAGCTTTAATGTTGACAGACATCATACGGTAATGTGATGCAATGCTGGCAAACCCCATGACATTTTTACTACTTATTAACTTGTAGGTACAAAGTAAACGTCAATGTTGTCCCGAGAGTAAGATAAGCACTGAGGTAATCAAATAAAACACTGATTCTTGCTGCTTGAACCTCTGAGATACAAATGTGATAGTAATAGAGACTATGAGGACAGGAGATAACTATTATTTGTTTGCTTATTCCTAATTATTAATAAAAATAAACAGACAAATTACGGCTTATTGTGTGTCCATCCTCCTTGTGTCTCTGCATTAGCACAACACCTCATCCACTGCAGCACACCTCGACTTTATGGAGTGGATGAGCTTGTAAAAAAAAGTTTACAGTGTCATGGCAGAACTGCTGCAGGGCCGTTAGCTCACGGGTCGATGAGAGCTGTCCTCAGATGACTAACTCTCCACAGCCAGGTCTTTATGGTCCTGCAAGGGTAAAGTCATATAAGCACAAGCCTTCACACATTCACAGTTGTGTAGGCCTCACAACACCACAGTTGTACAGACTTCATACAGTGTCAAAATAAATTATAGAAAAGTCAATATATTTGAAAAGTAGACACAAAGTCTGTTCTATTGTTTCCCACTAAAAACATTTCTGGTGACCTGATTAGCCAAGTCATGGATATTCGGTCAAGTTTGTCCCCTTCAGCTTCTTCGTCTCAAATGTTTTATTTTTTCCACATCAGTCTTTGACAAAAGTAAAAAAAAACAAAAAAAAAAAAACATATTGACGCAGTGAAAGGAAAGAATAGCCATGACCCTCAGGCCTATGATTGAACACTCTCACTCCTCCACCAGACCAGAACCAACCGTGTGAGATGTGAACTTTAGCCTCAGGGTTGAGTCAGTCGGCATCTCACAGAATTGGTCCGTCTTGAGCAAAGCTACAATCAGCAGGTGCTGCAGTGAAAGAGGTTTCTGACCGAGTCATTCTGACCTCAGTCTGAGGGGTATTTTTGAGAATAACTTCTCAGAGCAGAGATGGGCTCCTTTAGACAAGAGGCAACTGCGATCAGTGGGGAACTCTTCAACATGTCGAAATAAATTCAGTTTATTTGGCTCGATCTCTTGCAGCGTCTCCGAGATAAAACTCTGGTGTGTTAAAGCTCGAGTCAGATGTTGCTCTGGTCACATTTGAACCATTCAGTACAACAAGCAGCTAAAAAGGTCTTCATAGTCATGATCGTGGTGCTTTATTCACTTCTACACTAATGGACTTTTATCGTTTCTATGAGGCGGGGCCCTAAATCATTTGAAACATCATTTACGTGTCTTCAGACAGAGCTGTTAGAAAGAAAGACAGCCATCAATTACTCGCTTCATTCGGTATAACTGACACCATATCCATCCCACAAGGAAGAATCAATTCCTCAGCTATCATATGCAATTTGGTGGAGGTCCAATGAGATGGGTGACTTTGCAAAAGGAAAGTTAGGTTTTAACTATAACTGATGTGTCTTTCAAAGCATTAGTCTGCAGGTCTTGATATTTGTCATCTTTCCTCTGAAGAAGAAGGAACTTTGGGTGCAGGCTCTTCCTCAAGTTTGGCTGCAACTAACGACTGTTTTCATCATCGATTAATCTGCCAATTATTGATCATGATCAATCTTTTCGTTTACAAAATGTCCACAAAAAAAAGTGAAAATTACTTTTGTTCCATTAACAGTCCAAAACCCAAAGACTCTCTTTTCACAAATGACAATGAGAAGATATGATATATGATATGTGAAGAAGTCTTCACATATAGAAAACAAATGTTTGATGTTTTTGCTTAAAAAATGGCCGAAACTAGTTGGTGGCTAATTTGTTTCGATCAACCAATTGACTAGTCGTTGTAGCTCTACCCTCAAGTGCCATCTGAATCTTAAATGTCAGATGCTGAAGGTTTTGGTGTACAACATCCAACAGTCTTCACTAGTAACAGAAAATGCAGAGTCCAGTTTTTCCTCACCTAAATTCATGTTTGTGCTACAGCTACAGAAAGGCTTCTTTGTGCATTACTTTATTTAATTCTGATGGCAGCAGTGGTACTGCAACAGTGGTCATCACGCTCCAAGTAACATTTTATTGTCATTAATATTTAAAACTCTGTTTAATTTATTTTTCTGTAATCACCTCCCAGGCCGCTGCAGTGCCTCTGCATGCTTTGAAAAACCACTGCACTAATTCCAACACAATGTCCTTCAGTAGTAAAGTCGCCAGGCGTAACCTGTTCAGAGAATGACAAAAAATCGAATTCATGTAGTCTTCAAAAGAGAGTTGAAAGATTAAACCTTTCAACCTTAAATAATGGAGGAAAACTCAAGCTTGTGTGCCTTGTGTATAGCCTGACCATAAATAAACCAACTGAACAATTGTTATTTCAGTTGAAGTTGAGCATTTTGATAAAAATTTGATATCTAAAGTTAAATACCATTTTAAAGTTAAATTCTCAATCAAACTGAGATTATAATAATTCTAAATTTTAAAAAAAAATCAGGGGTTAAAGGTGCAATAACCAATGCTGGAGAAAAATGGTTGATTGTTGTGGTTCATTCCCAGATCGTAAAATTACACTTTGGACTGAGGACTTGAAGACGGTTTATTGTTGAGTCACATTCAACATAAACTGTTAAATACTTGCGTTTTGTGACTGAACAATCAACTATCTTACCAACCTGGGATTTGCCAAAGCAAATGTTCCACCACCCCACTTAGCAGGGGCACCGCTGCTGCATCCTTCATCCAAGACAGTTGTGATTGGTTTAGAGAAATACAAACAAGCCAGAGTGTTTTTTCCCAAAAGCAGAATGATCATGTGTGGTGCCAGACCATTCTCCAGTGCTGAGCTCTGAGAAGATAGGTCTGGCTATGCAAGACTATTTATGGGCTATATTTTCTGATGTCTGAAGACAGAGCCAAGAGGAGGAGCAAAAGTCTAGTTTTATCTCAGACCACTTTAATTACATTATGCTTAAAGGTTATTATTGCACTTTTGCTCAGTGACCCCAAAAATAAACAGCCTACCCCTGGTTTAATTTACTGTAACCATACACGTGTGGAGAAAAAAAGAACACAAGGCCTGTAGTGAACAGAACGACAGTTTGCTTTTCAGATTTTCATATTCTTTCAAATTTCATCAGATCTATTTTCTTGGGTTAAAAAAATGAAGTATGTTAATTTATATGGCGTAGATAAATATCATGTTAACTGTGCACTATGAGCACTTAGTACACATCTCACCCTTCAAAGACTACAAAGAGCCTGAGCCGCACTTATGCAATGACTCCACTCACTGTGCCCTACTTTACAAGAAAGTCCCGCATCTTTACACAGAGTTAACAGCAGCAAGGATATTTTTGTTTTTTTTGTGCAAGTCTATTGAGATTTTCAGATGTTTTTCATTAAGAGAAACTTATGGACTTTCAAAGACAATCCATCATTAATAAGTGCAAAATGAAAAGGAACCGGTCCAACAGTCTGCTGTGTGATCAGTGTCACAGAACGTCCAACATGATGAATCTTTAATCACACAAATTTATTAGAGATTCTATTGAAGGCAGAAATGAACAACTTTTCATGATCACTATGCTGGAAATCAAGGTCGCCCCTGTTAGAGTCATATTAACAGTTCAGAGATAATCTCTCCGAACACGTCGTCGACACTCATGCAGATGCCTTGATGAGCTCATCCTCATTAGCGGAGGAATTCAACTGTATCCATTGCTAGTTACCCAGTAACTGTGTGTGCGCGTGTGCATGTGTGCGCGCGTGTGAGTGAGAAAGAAAGCTAAAGTGAGATGGAGGAAATTGGAGAGGGACAGGGAGGAAGCAGGTTTTTATCACGAGGGAGGCAGTTCTATCACAGGGAGTGCAAACTGTATGATTGCTTTTGACACCATGTGGGAATACTAAATCTAATCTGAGCGCTGAATCTCTATTAAACAGTACAGTAAAAATGACCAACATAAGGAAAAAAATATATATACTCTTTATAACTGGAGATATTGGGAAGGCATTATAGGTTATATTTAACTTTCCTTTCCTTTGGGTTTTCTGAGTCTTTCCTTGAATATCTGGCCAAATTTTTTTTCAAATAATGTAACAATTTAATTGTTCACAATTTTGGCCATTATTGAGCTTTTACAAAATACCCAATCTGCACTTTTAACAAACTGGGTCTTTAATGATATCCCGGTTACCAAAACCAAAACTCTGCTGAAGCCAAGACACTATTTGAGCATATGCCACAGGGTTCCACGTCAACCACAGCCACAAAAATGTGTGGTCACCACATATTCCATGTAGATGTCACCCTGTGACCACCAGGTTTTATCCCCACACTGTAAGTCAACACAATGTTACAATTCCTCAAATATCCTGATTCCTTTGCTGCCTTTAGTTCAATATTCTACCAAAATGGCAAATACTATGCATCACCAGCTAGCTACGGATGCGTTTCAGTTACGTGATGTAAATTTCTGAACTTCCCAGACTGTTCTGTTATATTACTTGCCTTTACCAGACTAGTCATATCCACATTAGTGATTATTATTTATTAAAATCTCATTATGTTAATATTTTGTGAAAGCAACATTAGTCATCTCCATAATATCAATATTGAGGTATTTGGTCAAAAACCATGGCCACTATTTGAGTCTTTATGTTGCTGTAAATAAAATAAAAATGTGTATATTAGGATATATATTGTATACTGCAGCACTGCCTAAAAATATCGAGATACAGATCTGTATAAACCATATCACCTAGCCTTTCTCTGTTGTTCTTGTAGCTTTTTAACGAACAGCAGATATACACTTGTTAAGCTGTGGATAATGATGCTTCAAGAAGAAAAAAACTCCTGGAAAGCACATATTTAATGCACATAGAATATCCAAGGATTGGTTTCCCTTGAAGTTATTTTTACTCCATGTAGGACGAAGTAAAGAGTGACAGTGATGAGAAAGACGGAGAAGATTTACCGTGAATTCATTGGCATTTCAACTGAGGTAGTTTGCCTCCCAGCCCCAGGGGCCTCCTGCCAGGAGCGCTGGAATAAACGCCATTATATAAGTAGACATGAAAGCATGCTGCATAAAATCCTGGCCTGGACAGAATTAATGTGCACTGATGAATAAGCATGAGTGGTGATATTAATACAGCGGTCGGTGAGTCTCAAAATACGAGTAGAGCCACAGATTACAGCCCTGAATTAAATGATGAGGCAGAAGTTTTTTTGGCCTCATCACCTGATTTCTGTTTTTCATTTTAAAAAATGGAACACTTGAGGGGTTTTTAAGCAGGGTGATGGAGATTTTTAAGCCCACTTTAGGAGGTATACTCAGGGGTAATGTCCTTGGAGATGAGTTTGACAGCTGAATCTGAAGCCTTTTCTATAAAGTTAACAATGTGTTAAAACTGGCGGAGGAGCTCCTGGGCTATAAATGCAAAAAGTGCAAGGACACACGTACCTGTGAGAGTCTTCATTTCAAATATAACATCTCATTAATAACCTGTTGCGTTTTCCCCCATAATCCCTCACTCACACACACATGCACACATGCGCGGCACACACACACACACACACACACACACACACACACACAACAACACACAACAAAAACACCACACACACACACACACCACAGAAAGACAGTGCAAAAGGTGATTGCCAGTGGGACAGGGGCTAATAAGATTTAACTCTGGCGTCTAATTTTATCTCCCCTCTTTACTCTCAGCGCACTGATAGAGCACTGCTGCTGGACAGAAATACCAAACAGGTTCTTCCAACCCCAAATGAAGGACCGCAGGGGCCATTTGAGGAAGCTGCACTCTCTTAATTTCCTAACAACTCTTCGTCTAAAACATTTCCATCACTGTCCTCTCGCTCCACAGAGGACCGGGCACTTTTGTCTCTGCACCCACCACAGGTAGCCAACCCATCTGCACTTCAATTTAATGGACTGTCATCATGGTCTCCCTAAGGTGCACAGCAGCACCAGAGGAGGACATAATGCTTCCACATTTGTAGGTGAAGGACTTTCTCTTTTAATGAAAAGTGCTGTCAGCACAGAAAAAAACATATTTATGTTGGGGCTGAACAATTAAACTTCACCAAAATTGCAATATGGCCTACTTAAATTTTCAAATTGCAGGATATTTGTTAAAAGGCAAAATGTGTGTCAAAATAACATTTTAATTTAAATATCGCACTGCAGTAATGACCAAGCCTACACATTATATTCTACAGATAAAAGATCTTTGTTTGGTACAGATCCCTGCAAAAATCACACTATAATCATTTCAATAGGGATGTAAGCCTAACAATACCAGATGCTCAAGGTATGATAAGATCCACAATAAAAAGTCTGCAACATATTTATCGCAATATTAAAACAAGAAAAATGACAACTTGAAAAGATGACCATTATTATATAATAAATGAGATGTGTACAGCCTCTCTCTGTTTGTTTTTCATTTTTATTTAAAGTGCACTCCTTTAATAAAATAATATAATAGGTGGCCAGCCATGACCTGAGCATGTGCAAAAAATTTACTTGAATTGCAGCAAAAAATGTTTGATATATGTCTGTACAACTCCAAAGCAAAAACAATGCAGCATTCAGTAGCAGTCTTTTTATAAAATATAAATAAAAATAATAACTGATTTTAAGGTCATGATTTAATAGGAAGCATTTGAGACAGCACTGATGACTGTGCCATTGCTAGACGATTGAGTTTTGATTTGTAGAAATCAACAGATCTGTGGTGCTATGCCCTAACAACTGTCAAACAGTCTATATGGTATCAAGTGTGAAGCTGAAATGCTGTTTTTTTTTTTCCTCTGGACACGTGCCAGACACTGCAAATAGACGGAGGTGGAGAGAAAAATGAATAATGGGAGAATTGTTGATTCTGTTTTTGATTTCCATTATTGAAACTGATGCTCATTCTGAATGATTTGATATTCAAATTGTGATAAATCTAAATATTAGGGCAGGTCTTGTTGGAGTTTGGCATGGATTTGAGACATTTCTTAATTGTGATATTCAATATATTGTTACATCCCCACATCTTAATATCTTTTCTAATATCACAAATCATATCACAATGTCAGTCAAAATAATTAGATTTTTTTTTTTTTATTGTTCGTCCCTATTTTTTGTTGCACTTGAGATTTAATTTGGCATTTTTATTTGCATAAAAGGAGAGAAATGGATCAAACTGACCAGGATGACATTCATCTGTCAACTTTGCATGTTCCACAAACACTGTATGTCAAAACACTCTTTCCTCATTATTGCTGCTTTGGTTATTCCAACATGTCCTGCTGCAAATCGCTCACATAAAATTGAGCCACAACCCCGTCCTGCTGCTGCCAATGCCCGAGGCTACAGTACATTACAGCCTGTGATCCCCCTCACTCGACAAAAAGCCTCCGACTCATTGTACTCCTCCTCTCTGCACTGTAGGTGAAGTGGGGTGAAAGAAAGACAGATCACAAAACAAGATCCACCGCACAGATGGGAGAGAGGAAGCCCTCCAAGACTGTTTGTTACCATTGTTTCCATGGAGATCAGTTAAGGCTCAGTGTTTACAATGTGATATGTTGTAAGAGATTGTGATAAAGTATTTGCTTTAGTGAGAAAAAAACAAAACACTCTACAGAAAAACAGTGCAAGAGATTATTCTGAGCAAGGCAAAACAAATTTTCTCATGTCCTGTATTCCTTTACAGCGTCACAAGCCTTTTCAAAATATGACACCAACCAGACAAAACTGATGTAGATTTGGTATGGAATGCGTAAGCACACCTCAACTTCCATGATTATGGAAAAACTGTGGAGCCTGTCATTCTGGCTGAATGAGCGAGTGTCTCATCAGTCATTACTTATCTGTGCTGCTATTGTCTTGCTCGAGGGGAGACTACAAGCTGGAGCTTTCTGCTTCTATAATGTTATCGCACAGCTCTTAATTTGGACAAAATCCTCTTGCTGCTTCCTCTCCAGACTTAATGGTCAATTTGATCCAATAATGAGTAACTGGTGTCTTATAGGCCTCTACACACACACTCACACATACTGGCACACACACACTTTTTCTCCTCCTCCTGCTCAAATCTGTCCCAACATCAATTTCACAGATAAACGTGCGGCAATAGGCGAGAAATGGCTGTTGCCAAAAATTCATCCTGTGACTGCTCACACATAAAAGTACTAAAATAAGCCAACAGTAAAAAAGGCTCTGAAATAAATATTTTTTTCTACAATTCTTTCTATTAGTGGCCTACCCTTATTGAGGGAAGGGTAGTGTGTATAATGTGACAGATCCTCAGTGGAGCATAAACGCACCTTATGGGCACACCCATTTTCCAGCTACCTTGTAGAGTTTTCACACTTTGCAAGGACATCAAAGTTTCCCATAAATTAACTGCATCACAAGTGTGAACGGTACCAGGAAAACAGCCGCAGACCATTTCTGAAAACACTTTCGATATTTATCTCTTAAAGGAAACCAAAGGACATCCTGTAAGTAAAGGATCATTTCCTTGAATATCTCAGTCATCTTTAAACTAGGCGTTACGGGCAAAGCATGTTACACCCAGGTCTTACGTGGCACATGATGCCTGGCTCAACCTGATAAGGAATTTGCAGAATCTGTTTTTAGCACTGACGTTCAAAGGATAATAATTGCTGTTGAGTACAATAAAATAACTTCTCAGATATGACTATAAAAAGGTTGTTGTCTGGTTTATGTTTTCCTGGAGTGCACTTTATCACTGCATAGCACTAAAATGTAAGTCCAGTAGTGAAGAAAAACAGACATAAAACTTTGGAACCTTGGCATTTTTGACGACTAGTAGGGCTATGGAGCAGTGTTTTTTACCATCACTGACTGATCTTTTTTTAAACAATGACAGAACTGAACTGAAGGCCATCCATCATTTTGACAGATTAAAACACTGACGGTGATCTATCATAACGTTAAGCGATTCACATACAACACTATCAAACAGAAGACATTGCAGAGGTAACTAAATTTATTCAAAAAATATTCCACATGGATCATCCGGGTGCTGACAGCAGGTAGAGGAGCTACAGCCTGGAGACAGTGGAGGCCATCTGTGACCACTATGGGTCATAGAGAGGTGCAGCCGTGCCCCTGTAATAGATTATGGCCGACTTTTCCGATGCTTTCTGTCAACAATGAGAACACATATGCATGCTGGGTGATGCAATACACAGTCCTACCAATCATTTCACACTATTCCGATACATGGCAGTAATGCACCAACAAATGCTGCAAAAGCAGGGAAGAAGACTACCAGCAAGTAAACATGGATGTAAACAACACAGGCCTCAAACATATAAGAAAAATCTTCTTATATATATTTTATTTGGAGGTAAATTAACTCAACGCCTTTCCAAGACCTCAAGGATATGGACAAAGCATTTTTTGTGAGAAACACTCAATGTAAAACAAACTTTTGTCACAAGAAAACTCCACAGGGCAACCTGCAGAATGGTCGCAGTAGTGAAGCTGAGTTAATGAAACATAATGTGCAGTTTGTCCTTGCAGCTTGAATCACGGCTGCGTGGTGTATTACACAAGTAATGCCCTGGGAATAATGAGCAAACGTTAATCAGTATGGTGCTCTTTTATTTACAATGAAGCTGAGTGAAAATACTGTCAACAGCAATTAAGTGGAACTGAAATTAGCTGAAAGTAGTGAGTCTATTTGAGAGAAATTGGATTGGGCTTTCAGTGGGTCATCAGTTTATTTTACCCCCATTCTCTAATCTTATGAAAGCAAATCAACACTGAAGTCACACGCAGACCGGGTCCAGCTGTAGCCGCCACTTCTGCCGCACACGCCGCAACGCTTTTCTCCCCCGATCTGAAATTGATGTGTTCATTTATGTGGGTGAATGTCGATCAACAAAATTATTCATAATTTCCATTCCCTGGGCAGCATGAACAAATGAGCTCTTCCAACCAAATAATTCAGCAATCGGGGGGAGATATTGAATGCAGTTACAACACAGAATTATTCATAGTAGACAGCAGCGCAGAGCAAAACAACTCGGGTCTCATCTACATTATGGGAATGAAAAGCAGTCACTGGCTTGTCAAGGAACATTACACTCATATGACACGACTGCCTTTATTTCAGCTGCCTGTCAAATAAAGCTGCGCGGGGTCCAGCACAGAAATGTTATCAATCAGACACTCCTTGCAGACAGGGGAAAGTGTATGGACAGTGTATATTGCCTTGCATTCTATATGCGATGTTGGCACAGAAAACATCACAGTCAAGTCCTACATCAATACAGTTTATGTAACATAACATGAGTGGTGAGGGAGTTGTGCGTGCAAGATGAATTACCATAAAGCAATTATGAGTATAGTATCCATCTCGCTCAGTTGAGTAGCTTCAACGTAAGACCACAGCCCTCTGAAGATAAGGTGGGGAGAAAAAACACCAACTCTCTTGAGTATCGTGATTCTTCGTGATTTTTGAATTACTGAATCAGTTTTACATAGACTGATGCTGACACGATCATGATCATGTTAATATCTTTTTTATCATTTTACTTCACATGCTGACTTTCAAACATTTGTTTTCTATGATCTGTGGAAACAAACTGATAGTTGCTGACTTCACATTGTTAACTCAATCTCTTACTCTGGCTTCAACACTCAACCTCACCTCAAAGGATCAAAATTCAAACTCAGAATTCCAAAGAACATTGTGATGTAAATTTAAAGGCAAAGGCTCACATTTGTGTTGTGCGCAGTTTTCAGGGGCTCTATTCATTTTAACCAAACATCATTTTTCATCTTTTCCATTTACTTATTTTCTAATGGCACTAGTTTGATGAGCAGGAGCAGCTGAACTTTACTTCAAAAAGTATTTTATTTTCTAGTCTGATATGCAGTATGGAAAGGACTCTGCTGAAATAAAAGTCAAAGACTGACTGACATGTCCTGTGCATTGTTTTTGGAAATCATAATATATGGTCTCTAGAGGTGTATGATGCAACTTTTCTACATGGTCTAATGTTAAAAAAGCAAATGACAGTCTAAATTAATTGTAAAATTGAATTGTAATACTTGTGAAATTGCAATGCTTAAGAATCTCGATACATATCAAATTGGCACCCAGGTATTATGATAGCATTGAATTAGGAGATAAATGTATTGTCCCAGCCCTACTCAAGATGTGTACTAAGTGTGTACCTCTGAACTGAGCTATGTCTTGTGGATGGTGTATGTTTCAGTCCAACAATCTCTGTAGCCAGCTGTTTTGGAGAAATTGAAGTTCCCATAAAAGTGAGCACAAATAATGAGTTTTTACCGTTTGGGAGAGGCGGCTGTGCGCTTGACCTGATTTGATCAATTAAAATGCACAGATGTTCACTTCCCCAGCTGTTTCGTTGTTACAGCACTGTTTGGATGTTGTTGTCACAGGGAGGCTTGAAGCTTCCGACACACTTTCAACTGGCAAGAACAGTTAACTTGGCAACTTCATCCCTCCTCTGTGCTCACGTTGTTTTCTTCAGTAAGATATTATGTCGTACACACCTTGGAAGGACAAAACAAGTCACAATAACACAATAAAAAAGTCTCAAGTGTGTCTGGCACAGGTCTAAATGGGACACTGGGAAAAAGTGGCCATTAAACAGCACGGGACAGCAGAGGCACTGTATTGGTCCTCACGGAAACAGGATGTGCTCCATGTTGTCTGAATACACAGACACCGAGCATTTCTCCATCCCCACCTCCTCCTCAATCTCACTCACAGCAGGCAAGAGTGAAAACAACGGAGCCACACATAACACAATGGCTGGGTACCAGCAGTGACCTCACGGCACCATCAATTCATCCCGTGGATACTTTATTTTTTCCCAGAGGGAGTTTTGATTGTCACAGCATCCACATGGAGATGCACAGACAAAACTCAAATCAAAATCTCAAACTCAGCGGCCCCCACTGTGCAAAGTATGTCACAACATCATGACACAATACACTGCTAGAGTACAACAGTGTACCTCCATTCAACGTTTATTTAAAATCGAGGGATCATTGAGGCCATTCCTTCATTTTCAATGACAACAACAACACGAACACAGTTCAAAACAGTTACATTCAGGGGCAGAGTGGTTTGTAATCCTGGTTTTAAATTGACCTTTAGGTATAATTGGGTTAAGTTTTAATGAGTGTGCAACACAAAAAATAAAATCAGAGGCTGCATTATATAAACTTGCTATCTTGCAGATCCAATCAACTGTTTGGTAACCATGGTAATTAGAGTTAGGACCTGATTTGGGAGAAAAAGACATTACAGAAAGAGCTCCTAAGTGAATGTTCCTATCCTAACTTAAAACAGAAAAAGTGTATTACACAAACATCCTCATTTCCCAAAATCCTAAATCAACTCTCCTAACTTTAGGATAACCGTTTAGCTGTCCCACATTTAACTTTTACATCAGGTATGTATTAGCTAACTTGTTTAATCTCTTAATATATGGCCAAGACCATGTCTACTACCTTAGCAGAGTCTCATTCTTCTACGTTCTGACTTAGAATTATGGTAAATTGCTCCAAAAGAACATTGTTGGTTTTCTCTACAGACGTTGCCAAAACCTCTAACTCATTTGTGTTGAAGTTAATTGCCCATCATAGTTTTTCCTCCTTGTTTTATTCTGTCAATGTGTTTCAGTGTAATTCAATGTTTGATTGAGTATTTAGGATTCCCTAACTTGATGTAAGATAGAATGAAGTAAGATAGGATTCCTAAAGTTAGTTAGGAATCATTTCTATAGTACCAAATTGTGAAAAAAAAAAATTAGTCTCTTCCTATCTTAACTTACGACTTAAGATTGGACATTTCTGTAATAGAGCCCCAGTTTCCCCAAATTTAGTGCTTGCAAATGTGACTCCAAGCATTAGCCAATCACTTGAACGTGTCAGAGATTGACTGAAGGACCAATTTTATGAGGATGTGACAGGTCTTCATGATGGCAAGTTGCGATTAAGGGCTTTAATAATAAATAGGAACTAATGCCTGTCCCGCTTTGGTGTTAGAGATGCCCACCCAGCCTTTTCATACAAGATGCAATGGGTACAACTGTCACTAGCAATAAATCATTGGGCAGAGTGATAAAATGAATATAGGGGTTTAAGAGTGGAGGCAGAGGACTGTCTACAGATAAAATCATCATAATCCATAATCTAATATTACTAAACAAAAATGACACTGAATGCATCCTACACACATAACCACTATAGCTACACTGGAAGCTATGCTGTAGAAACAAACACCGCCTCAAAAACGTAAGTACATATCAAGGCTAAAGTGGCTACCACATGAAGACTGCAAGAACTGTGATAAATCAAGAGAACATGCAACTAAGACAACCATTGTCATTGCAAACATTCTGCTCGCCACGATTAACACTTTTCATTACACTGATTGAAGGGAATTGTCTCTTAGTCAGTAATGAGACGAGGTGAAATGGAAGCTATCCAAATGTAACCACCATTGCTCTACTCCGCAAGTAAATGACTGAATGTAACCTCAATTACTGTGGGGAAAATAATTAAAGCACAATATTGCATGATCATGTATAATACATGTGTCTAGCATTGCAGTGATACCAATGGGTGACATGTGACACTGTACTATAAATCAAAACTTGCACGGACGGTGTCTATGGCAGGACTCGTGTATAAGTCCCTCCAGACCCACTGTTCACCCACACAACTGTTTTCTCACTTATGTTACAGCCTCTTCTCAGGACTGTGTTGGCGTGTACAAACAGTGCTGGACTGACAGCTCCCTCACTCTCCTGTTAGCTTTATTGTACTTGTTGAGGCAAGATGATTTACCTATTATCATCTCATCAGGTCATGGAGTTTGGTGACATCAAGGTTTTTTCCAGCGTAACTCCAACTAAATAAGCAGTAAGGCAATTCAGGCACTCCAAAATATAGGAAATATAGTAACAACGAGCTTCCAGATAAATACAGTAGTGTAAAACATACAATATTTCCTCTGAAATACAGAGGAATAAAAGTATAAAATGTCAGGTAATGGAAATACTTACATGAATTACAGGTACCTGAGTATAGTACTTGAGTAAATGTACTTAGTTCCTTTCCATCACTACCAGTAACAGTAAAACATAAAAGAGATGGGAAAAATACACCTTTTCTATTTTGTTCAAAATATAAATATTATGAATTGTAGAGCTGATCTGAATACTAAAAAACATGTTTAATCACCCACCTGACAACCCAATAACACACTGACATATCGTTCACTTGAACTTTTTGATGTTGACACAAAGTCGTGTCCTGTTCTTTGTCCTCTCTGTGTGCCATGTGTCCCGATAAGTGTGTGTGTGTGTCATTTCAGGTCACACTACTCCACAGAGAGGAACATTCCTTTCTCTTAAAGAGTCCAGTCCGTTCTGAAGCTCTGAACAAACTGACGGTGTCCAGATGACTGCCACAACTGCTGGATTCAGCACTCTGGCTGCCCAAACCACGCTGCTGCTGCTGCATCGTGGCTGGGACAATGACAGGAAGGCTGACCACAACCATTTCCTAAAGTCCAACAACACCATCAACATGATACTCGGTCCTATCAAACTGTATGTTCAACATGTTATTTATAGGCTGACATGTAGATATTAATGATGAATAAGGTGATGTGTGGAATTATTCGCCTAAACACTTAAACATCACTACCCTCACTAGTCTGCACCAGAAGTATTCGTCCGTTAAACTAATTACTGATATTTTATTCATGTACAAAGCAGCCCCTCTCCCTGTGCTAATGCCCGAGTGGCCCGGATGTAACTGTAATCAGCCAAGTGTGACAGATAACATCTCGTAAAACCACCACAGTTTGTAAGCATTTTGATCTAGAAAATTAAAATAAGGTTGTATGTAGACTGTGTCAGAGTAAAGTGGCACATAACAGCTCGATCAGAGCAAAGTGTAACAACATTCAGCACAGGCATGTAGACACTAACCTACCACACAGATACCGCGCTGTTGAAGCTAGCACTGCTAGCATCAGCCACACTGTATGGCAGCTACTGTGCATTATGATATCATGACCTTGTTTATCCACAGATGCTGAGATCCTTCTCAGTCTGAAAAGAAAACTCGTTTAGTAAATTGTTGTCATGTTTTGTAGGGTAATGTGCAATGTTCATAATGCACGGCGCAAAGTGCCACACTTTTCAGTGTAATTTAAAAAACTATTCGGTTATTGAAGAATGTGATTAATGGCTTCAAACGGCTTTTAATGCACGCATTTTTTTTTCAGACAATGTTTAACCTTATTGTTTAATAATTTGTGATAAATACCATGTTTCTTACCAGAAAATTACTGCAGTAAAAGTAAGCCTCTCAGTGTGTAATTGTGACTATGCATAAAAAACTGCATGTTTCCTGTAACTAGAAGGAACAAGTTGCACCAGGCTCTGAGGTTACTGTAAGCTGGCACAGCAAGAAAAATGGAGAACAATCCCAAAATAGACGAACAAGCCGACCTGGTGCCAAAATAAGGATAATAAAAGGGTCCAGGCTGTGTTATGTGCGTGTTGAGGGGGGAGGAAAGAGAGACAGAGGGGGAGAGAGATTCTTTCATAAACAGCTAGTATTATAGGTCTGGAAAGCAGTGGGAGGCTGACTGTTTTCTGTGGACTAAACACTGAACCCACTTGTTGGGAAGAGCTTAACTCAGCACAGGACTCAGCTCTTTCCGATGCACCATAATTGCAGCTCTCCTGGTTTACTTTATGTATTGGAAAGTCAAGGAATGGCAGCACTAGACTCCCAGGGAAACCTGTAAGCTGCAGTATCTCCACTGAGTCGAAGTTGTCTGGACTGCTGCCCTGGGAATGAGAGCGAGTCACTGAGGCTCACCAACTATAGCCACCACAGTATCCTGTCCAAAACATTGGTAACATTCCCTGAATTGAGGCCTCCAGAGAAACAGATCCAAACAGATGGACACTTCTCACAAAACAACCTCTTCACTCTTTCCTGCGCAGTTGGTTTCCTGCATATTCTTGTGATTATGGCAGGAATCTGGGCATTTTGGGGCTGTGAGAGCCCAGTTCAACATCAGCTCTAGTACATAATAACTGATGCATGGACTTTGCTGCAGTTTAAATTAAGCAATAAAGGCAGCTTTTCTTAAGAATGGGCATACATTTCCAAATGCATGCAATTGATGGTGTTCTCAGTTTTAAACACACATACATGTTCAGTAGGAATAACTTCCATAATTCAATTAAATCACATACAGTTGAAGGATGTGTACAGGCATTTAAATCTCCTACAGTGTAACTGAATGCAAAGCAATCACTTATCAAATTTCAATGCCATTGTGTGTGGGGAATATATATTATGTTAAACTTATGTTGTCTAATTGTTCCAAGCAAGTTGTTATTAAAAATAAATAAAGTTATTGAGCCTTTTATTTTACCTGTGTGAACTGTTTTGTGTGATACAGTGCATGCAATGGAACCCAGTTTATTGCATTCAATGTCATTTTACATTTGAGCAATTAGTCAATAAGTCTGACTCACCAGATATACACTGGGGGTATAAGCCTGCCAATGGACACTTGATTCAGGCACAAACATTTTCAAAGTCCCCAGTTGACAACAACAACAACCTCTGAGCTGCAACCTACACGCTGAAAATGCCAAATTAGCACCTCGATTGCTAGCAGTACAAATGTTAACAAGGTAGTAGCTGTTAACTTTTCTTTTGCAGTGATTTAGACATTTTAGTGCCAGACCTGTCTCCCCACATGCAAATCTTCCACCAAAACAAGAGGTTTTGTAAGTGCACTGTTGCAGCATCCTGGGTTTAGCGTCGCCCAAGACGACTGTGATATTTTTAGAGAAATACAAACAAACAGAGCTTTTTTTCCCCAGTAGCAGAATGCTCACGTGTGGAGGCAGACCATTCTCCAGCACCGAGTGCTGTGGAGATCATTGGAAATTGGATGTCCTTCAATTTTGGACAACCAGTCAAACAAAGCAAGCAATTTCAACATGTCTCATTCAGTTCAGAAAAATTACAATGGGCATTTTTCAACATTTTGAGACAGCTCGTAATCATCTAGAGTTGAAATGATTAGTCTATTAGATTAGTTGATTAACAGGTTAGTTATTTGACAGAAAATCCATTGCCTCAAAATGTGATGATTTACTGCTTTTCTCTGTTTTAAATCTTCACTGAAAATAATTTTTCAGATTGGTTTTTAAAAATCAGTAATGAAAATGACTGGTTTCAGTTGTGTACATTTGCCATATATGTAAATAAATTAGTATCATATTAGTTAATGTTGTAATATTGATTTACATTATGGCAGGGTGATGGGGTTTATGAGACAAAAGATAATGCCATAACCAAACAACATACAGTGACTGCATGATGTTCCTTCCAGCAGCCAACAGTTATGTATACTGTATTATTCCCTATCCAACTAACCCCCACAGTTAAAAATCGACTATATGAGGCATCCAATTCAGTCAGCATGGCTTCAGTCAGCAAAATCATCACACACAATAAAGAAGATGAGCTCCGTCTTCAATAGCAGGCATCCAGGGATTCAATTTCACAAACATCTGATGAGGTGGGGGTAGGAAGAGGGGGGCTGCAGCTCATTGATGCATAGCTTACATCAGCAATAAAATATTCATCAACACTCAAACACACACACACCCCAACAACTGCTACTGTACACAGTCATGATAAATTCCCTTTCCTTTGCAACATGGATAGATGACCCAGAAAGAAATCCTGTGTTTCAGAGCTGGTGTCACTCGACTGTCAAGCTCAAACTAGCCTTTTTTAACCTTAAACTTTGAGGACTTCCTCAGAAACTGAGGACCACAGAGACCTGACGAGGCTGTCATATCAATAAAACAGATGATATAACATCCTGGAAGAGCAAACATTTCCTTTTAAAAAGGGATATCAGTAGAAAATAAGAAAAAACTCTACCTCTAGCACATTTAGGAACCATTTCTGCCAAGTTGGCAGGTTCCCAAAACATTACTGGAAACATTCAAAAACAAATAAGCACCTACTCAGAGTGCAGCGCTGCGAGGAGGAAACAGCCTGCTGCATGATTGGAAGTGCTGAAAAGCTCTGAAAATGAATTTAAGGTGCAACAAAAAGCATGAGAGCAAGAGCAAGAGAGAGAGAGAGGTGTTTGTTTGTTTGCCTGATATTTTCATCAGCCACTTTGTGCCAAGCAATATTTTGACAAGATTTTTCTTTCAAGGCCGACTAATCATGTGAATAACAGCAAATGTATCGACATCTTGAGGTCATTCAGACTGAAGAAGAAAAAACTACACTTAATGAGAGAAACAAGACGTTCCTTAGATTCTCATTTAGCAACACTGCAAAGACGTCAGTGTACTGGCAAGTACACAAAACGTACTGTGCAAATGTAAGTCATCACAAAAAGGAAACAGTGTAATAATTATTAGGGCTGCAACTAGTAATTATTTTCATTGTTTGATTAATTAATAATTAATTTCATTTTTTCATTAATCTGTCGATGATTTTCTCGATTAATTGATCAGTTGTTTGGTCTATAAAATGTCAGAAAATTGTGAAAAATGTTGATCAATGTTTCCCAAAGCCCAAATGTCTTGTTTTGTCCACAACCCAAAGATATTCAGTTTACTGTCATAGAGCAGCAGCAACCTTTCTGAGTCTCAGCCCCCAAGAAAAATGAGGTTAGTGTTCGCAACCTCCTCATCGTCTGGTACATGCAATGTAATGTAAAATACATCCCTCAGTCTAAAATGCAGCCCTCATTTCCCATCATGCTTGGACCAAGTAGTTTTTTTGGGTTAGGCATTTTATATTTTTGTTAGTGTTTGTGTCTGTTCATAACATGGTGATCTATATTTGTAATTGTAATTTTCGCGCTAGTTTAAAGTTTTAACCATTATTGAGGGGACTGTTGCATTTCTTGCGGCCAGTATTTGGCATATGCTTAATGGTTGTTTCTTATGTTGAATGTTTTTAAGGGGACTGGTGTTGCTGAGAACTGCTTCCTGGCTTTCATTCCGTGCTGCTTGCCACAATATGTTATTTTATTTTATTCTCCACAACCATCTGCATACCCCCAGAAATGATCTCATTACTTCCAGGTTTAGAATCACTGTCATAGAGGACTAAAGAACCTGTGAAATATTAACACTTTAAAAGCTTGAATTGGGGAAATTTGCCTTTATTTCTTAGAAAATTACTCCAAAATAATCTGGTGATTCATTTAATGGTTGACAACTAATTGATTATTCAATTAATCACTGCATCTTTAATAATTATCATACATAATTTGAAATATGATCCTCATGGTGACCACCCTCACACAGCCTCTGAAAAAGAAACCTGTTCTTCCACCACAGGCAGTCCCTGTGTAGCTAAACTACCTCTATGGAGTGATAATGACACCTGATCTGAAATCTAAATCCAGCATCTCTGCTACACTGCAGCACCACCTAACAGCTCAAAACTGCAGATCTGATACAACTTAACAGGACTCCTGTTACAAAGAAGGAAAAAAAAAATCACTTGCAGCTGTCATAAAAGAAAAAAGCTCCACCCAAATGCTGCATTCCTCCCACAGTGCCGCCTCCATTAGGATAGTTACAGGCTTTAAACGTTCACCTCATTGTTTTCCTTGTAAAAGAGCTTATCAGATCTAAGCCCTTACCCTTTTCAAATTGTACCGCAAACGACTGCTCCGCCTCCCGGGTCAGCTTGTGTGTGGTTTTGGTGTGTGTGTGGTGTGTGTCTGTGTGAGTGTGTGTGTCATTCTGAGAGCATGTGGACCACATGAAGAGGGAGGCCTGGTTAGACAGGAGCGTCCTGTCTTCGTTACGTGCCCCATGACAGAGATACAAGCCAAAAGCAACTACTTCCACAGACAGATCAGTTACCTCTAACACAGCTCTCTGAACAATGTGTCTCGCCTCAGCTGCCAGAAACTTAACAATTTAACAGAGGAATATCTGTTAGACCTGGAGTGCTTCATCCGAAATTAATCGAGATGGATGAATGCATTAACCAACATAAATCCTGTGTGAATCCGTTTTGCAAGGACGCTGGTTTTCAGCAATAATAACACATCCACACCTGGAAGCTGCCCAGTACAACCACAGTCTTATTCGTGGCCACTGGAGCAGATGGGTAAGTGCATTGTTTAACGGCCTCACGAATTGTCTTCTTTCTTTAAAGTGATGTGTTCATTTCCCCACCCAGATTTATACTGTTAGTCCAGGGATCAAATTCATGACCTGCTTCTTTAACCCTGTGGTTTCTATAGCACACTCTATGGCCTCCCTAACAGAGGACATTAAATATTCAACAACTGTCTATATTTTGGTCAAACCACACACAAGTCAAATTGGAATTTACTGACAATTTTCAATGCTTTTCCTAGCTTTCATTTAGCATTTTCACTTTGTTCAATAGTTGAAGAATACCAAAATGAGAAACAGGGAGAGGAGTTGGAGTGATAAAACAAAGGTTCCTGGCAAGAATTCCATTAACTGAAGTTGATATGCATCTATAGACCACCGGGACACAAGAATGCTGCTTTAAATTTTTCTTAATGAGAAAATATTGTTGGCACACTTAAATTCATACTTAAAAGTAGATATATTGAATATCTCTTCTTGTAAAAGAGATCCTGAGTCTGACCACTTTTAATAAATTATATTTGAAAATATAATTAGATAATTAAATTATAATGTATATATAAACTATAATAAGGTGCAGTATGCATGGACAGTTGTTAGCATAGCAATGCAGTTAGTACTCTTATTGGCTCACTGGGACTGACTCACTTAGACTGGACCTCAAAGCACCAGGGGAGTGTTTTTTCACCACTACCACAGGAGCTTTGGACCACCAGGAGGAAGTTTTCAGGCCTAGAGCGAGGGGGACTCAGGAGGGGAATGCTGACAGGGAGCAGTGCCAGAATCGGAACCAGAACAGATATAATTGTACCTTTATGTACTGTAACATATAACAGATCATCTTTAGGTAGCAAACCAGTATAATAACTTGCAAAAAGGAGTTGTGCAGGATCTCTGAAGAAGGCATGCTGTTACTGAAACATCATCTCAGGGAATAAACCAGGGGTTTGTAAACTTTTCCATGTCATGGACCCCACTATAGATGGCACATTAGACCACAGACCCCAATTTGAGAGGATTCTGTTCCAAAGAAAAGAGTATTCTTTTTATTTTTAGATTTGAAGATAAGTCCTCATGGTCAGTCAATGATAAGTCTAAGATCACTATGAAATGGCCAACCCTATTTCTTCCCTTGTTGTTCCAACTTCCAAATAAAAGTTAAAATATTCTACTTCTCCCTTTGCTGAGGACCCAGTACAACCCACTCAAGGACCCCTGCTGGTCCCTGGACGGTCTGAAACCACTGCAATAAACTACATATCTAAAATGCTCCTGCCTTCATTACAGTTAGTTCTATACTGTGGGGATGCAACTAATAATTATTTTCTTGAATTGATTATTCTACAAGTTATTAATTTGTTTTTGTTTTTTATTAATCATTGAATTTATAAAATGTTTTAAAAAATGTGAAAAATGCCCATCATAACTTCCCGCTCCTGGTGATATCTTCAGATGTGTTGTTCTGTACCAGAAGTACAAAACACAGCAAAGTCCACAGACATATACACAAAGACAAACAGCAAATCCTTATTTGAGAAGCTGGAGCCACTGAATGTTTTTCGTTCGCTGGCATTTTTTCAAAACTGTTGCTTTAAAAATGACTGAAACAATTAAACTGATTCTTTTTAGACCAATTGTTGCAGCTTTTTTTAATCGAGATATCTTGAACACTAGAGGACAACTCCCCTGCAGGTTTAAGTATCTTAAGTACTAAACAATGGCCATAATATAAAATACATTTAACAAGTAGATACTTAACCCACAAGAGGTTGTTTTAAAGTGCTTCAGTGAAGTGGAGTTTTTTTTGTTAGAAAAACTGAGCAAAAATGTGATATAACAGCCTATATATAATGCTATTATTCCAACTAGTATCATAAACACATATGAACATAAAAAAGTAGCTTGTCCATTTCAGTGCTGACATTCTTCAAATACCTCAACCTTCTCCCTGTGTGTGTGCGTGTACGTACATGTGAGCATGCTCATATTTAAAAGCTGAGAGCGAGGTGCCTGTCCATGTATTTTCATGTCCCCTCAGCACATCTGGCTCTTGTTACAGCCCCTGTGACCTGTGTGTGGTTCTGCTCCATCCCAGCCCCCATCCCTCCTCTGTGGGAGAGCAGAGTAATGACTGAGAGCTGCTGCAGTTCCCAGGACCCCCGGCAACATGGCTGTTCACTCCTTTGCTCCAGGCTGGAGATGGCCTCCTGCTGACCAGTTTGTTATTTTTTTCCATCTTTGTCTTCAGAATGATGATTTTTTATTTTTTTTTTTTTTTAAGGAGAACGATTGAAGCCAGTGGTGGCTTGATCCAGACATTTATGTCATCCTGAGGATACGTCTCCAGGAACACTGATTCATGCACTGCTGCTTTTGTCTTCTCAGGATGTTGGCCTTTTGTACTATCACTGCGGGTCACAACACTGGCAGTTTCTCCACAAGATAGCAATTATTGGTCTGACCTGATGCTGTGTCCTTTTGATTAATAACCTAATCTAAAAAGATAAACACATACGGGGGTCACAAAATGTTATCGGCTTTAATGAAAGTACTGACAAACAGAGCTGAGAGAATAAATCTCTTTTTTAGTGAAAGGTGTTTCAGGCTATCAGCATCAGATAATGTTTTCCTAACTTTTGGGGGTGAGACAGAACTTTTTATAGAGAAATGTAATATCTACCCATATAGTAACATATATTGTAATAGGAGCTACAATTAGTTGATTAATTGATTAGTTGGCAACTACTAAACTGATTGCAGACTATTTTGATAATTAATTGCTTTGAGTTATTTTTTAAAGAAAAAAAATGTCCAAATTCTCTAATTTCAGTTCCGCAAATGTCAATATTTTTTGGTTTCTTTAGCCCTCTATGACAGTAAACTGAATATATTTGGTTTGTGGACAAAACAAGGTGTCACCTTGGGTTCTGGAAAACACAATTTTAAGACAAAACCAAACTAATCAGTTAATCAAGAAAATGACCACGATAATTAGTTGCAGCTTTAATGCAATTGTGATTTTTTTGCACAAATATGTTGTTGCTGAATTAGTATTAATGTAACTGAGACTAAAAATGTCCATTGCCTGAAAATGTTGATTGATAAAATACCTAAAGGACTGGCCAGTAAAGTCCTTTGTATCGTAACATCTGGAAGGTTCAGGGCCACAAGTGAGGAAAAAAGCATCATTCTTGGACGTGATGAAGATACAACTGCAGCTTTTTCTCCCTCACATTCTGATATAACACCTTCTTTGCATAAACATAACAAGTTTAAAAGGTGAATCACATGATCTTAAGACAATTCTCTGGTTACCCAACTTGTTTTGCAGCTGTAAGAAGTGTGTAGGCGTGAGTCTATTTTGTTCCATGACTCGATGAAGCTGCTACTGATGGATGATGGCTTGCAGACTGAAGTACTGCTCACAACTTGTTTCTCTCTCTTTATCTCTTTTCTAGCTATGCTTATTATAAGGCATGCAGCTACTGAATCATGCATCATGTAGGTATTCATCTTATAAAATGTGATATACATGTCTTTCGGGACCAGTTGCATTAGCTTAAGTTTGAACTACAGAACAAACAAATCTTGTTCTCTGGAGATTTTGGCCAACATATGAACTGGATGTTGATGAAATGTCTCAATCATGATCAAATATACAAGAAACTGCCACTACAGTAACATCATGTTTGTATTTGTACATAAAACCTACAATCTTAGATCCAACAATAGGCTAGGCTTAAAGGTGCCACCAGTGCAGACTGGCACTGGAAAAAGAAGTCTTCTTATTACAACTTTTTGGTGTTGGAATGTACTGCAGGCTAGATTCAATCTAACCTCCCTCATCTCTCCAACCAGGTTTTACCAAAACACAAAACACATCGTGTAAATCAACACATTCTGTGTTGATTTGAAAATTTGAAAATTAATGTACTGACTTCCAAAGAAGGCAGAAGCATTTTAGATGGGATGTGTTTTAAGTTTTAGTACAACTTTGTTTCCCACAACTTTAAAGCTATATATAACATTTCCACATTAAAACGTCATTGTTTCACAGAGAAATATGTAATTTATTCAAGGTGCATTTTCTGTTTGCTGTTACTTGGTAGGACTTCCAGGAAAACGTAGAATATGTCGAATATGTCAGAGAGTGAGTAAAGAAGTCGACAAAACTTAAGGTAAATAAAACTTAATACTACCTCATCCATGAACATGCATTTTTTTATTAGCTATGGGGGTTGTTATCAAACTCCATCTTTTGTTATTGTTCTAATGTGAGAGAGACTCTCAGTGGCAGAATTTATATATTGTATATTTAAATAAATAAAATCTGCTCATGTAAAACTGCTACATGTTAATATATGGGCAATTCGGCATAATCACCTTGTGTAGTTATTGGATTTCTGAAATGCAATGTCATCTTTTTATTTACTAAAAGTATTTGCAATGATTTCTTCTATAAATTGCATTACAAAGAGAGTAGACAGATTTCACAGCAAGATTAATCTCTTTACCTCTGCCAATGTTTTTGTTGACATTTTCATATGTTCTAAAAAATAACAAAAATAAAGTTTTATTTTGTGTAGTTGAACAATTCAGTTTGGATTGATCAATAAAATGGTTCTAATGCAATGTATCAGTGATATTGTTTTGCAGTAGCGATGGTTTAGGATTTAATTTCAGGTATACTGGCTCCAAAGTCCTTCCTCTCAACACAGAAGTCTCCAGCAGAGCAGGCAGGGATAAGACAATCTCTGCAGTTCATTAACTTTCAAAGAAGAGCAGCTGAGATGAAGTGAGATCTGGGTCTGCTTAGTGAGAGAGAGAGAGGTCGCAGAGCGTGGAATAAAGGGAGGCTCTCTCACTGACAGCAACACGAGAACCAGAGGCGCTGCGGAGATGCAGCACTCTGCTGCCGCTGATCATAAACGAAACATTCCTCTGTGGATGAGAAGCCCGGCCTCTTAATGGGTCTGTACCAAACAAGGGCCCTCGTCCAACAGTTCTGACTGTGAACCGTGTTTGCGGCGTTATCATTGCTGCACTTCAAAGCTGCACCATCTCTAAAGGGACGTGCTACACTGGCTCTATAGGGCTGCACAGTCCACTAGAGCCATCAGCTCTCATTGGCTAAAGTAGGCCAGAGCCACAGTGCACACACAGAGTGGTGCGTTAAAGATTAATGAAGATATTGCACAAGTAACCCAGCTCACAAAACATGTTTAAGCATAATCAAATATTTAGAGGTGGCAATCTATATGGCTGGTGTGCTTGAGCCACAAGTTTGACTCAAGGACCCTGGAAAGGCCCTCAGGGAGTAAGATATCATGGATGAAAGAAACACTGATGCTGGTTCAATAGTTGGTCTCCATCCAGGTTTTTTGTGAGATGTGGATTACAAATCATATATGATTAAAAAGGGCAAATGGAGAGGGCAGAATCAGCAAAAACTGTATTAATATTGCAGAAAATGTTCTTAGTCTTGCTGTGGGTGTTTTCTTTTGTCAATAAGGGAAGTGTTAATGTACAGACATGAGAAAGGCATTCATCATATTCATAATGATTAAGTGATGTTTGCTCCAAAGGCTGACTTTAAATTATCTGTTCACCACATCTCCCTGATATATTAAATGGGCTGTACTTCCCTGGTTTATTGCTCTTTTTGTGTTTACATTAGAATATCATAAAGCACATCTTCTTTCACATTCAGGGCTTAAAATATAGCAAATATTAGCTGACATAAGTGAGCAATAACCTTCTCAATATTAATTAATTCCTGAAAGGCTATTTCCATTTTTCATGTGGGTGGATTTACTGACAACGGCTGCATTTTTGTCGAGGAGAACTTATTATTCATCGCAATATAGCTGCTGGAAAAAAAAACACTAATAAGTCACAGTTTTTTGTGACATTTCAAAAGTTCATCTCACATTGTGTTGCAAAGTAGGAAACAAAAGCAAATTGGTGAGGATTTAACCCTGATAGGGCTTTGGGAAGGTGTTGATGCAACTTGTTTCTGGCAGATAACTTGTGTTTAGTGGCAATGCAGCACAAAATAAAGTGGAAGCACCTGTGTGGGATTGTACAGATCATGTAGAGAAGCTCCTTTCAACACTCAGCATGCAGCCTTCTCTCCCATCATCTCTAGGCCAATCATATTCTCTCTGAAGATTTTCCAACAAATTTCTTCAACCCTCCTATTTCCCCACAGTTAATTGCTTCACTTCTCCAGAGTCCAATTATGGACTCCATACCTTCAGCCTCTTATTTCTGGTGTTTTCCAATTCACACCGGTTGTACCGGTGCTTCAAGTGAGAGATGGGTATGAAATAATTTAGCCCTTATCAGGCAGCACAGGACCCCACAGTTTAGCGCAGCCTCTAAATAGAGGTGTTGCAGTTTACACAATTAGATCTCGTTGATGTCTGACTGTGAGGAAGACAGTGTGAGACCTTCAACAACAATTACAGATTTTTGCTGGTGAGATAAAAAGTAACAACTTCATAACCAAGCAGGGAGAATGGAGATAAGATGACCTGTGTTTGTAAAATTCATGATGTGACTACTTGCAGTACCCGCACTTTTAAAACAAGCTACCAACACTCCTCACAAAGCACTATCATGTATCAACAAAGATAAATGATCGCTTTAAGTCAACAAAACATGTCTCCACCCAAACTATATACAAACCACTTTATAGAGAAACTAAGGTGGTTAAAGCATAGGTAAGTAAATGAACGAAGAATAATTACTCATATCCATGGGGTGTGTCTCCAGTAATTATGTTGCACCAAATATTGTGCAAAGTGTAACACAGATATAGCTAAGAAAAACAAAAACTGACCACAAGTCACTAAGTCAAAGCCTCACAGTAAATAGTTTGATCACGTATTATAGCAGCTTGAGAGGATGCACATGTTATACTGTTGAAATGAATGATGAAACTGTTTACTTGATGTCCACATGACTAAGACAAAACACTATAATATTTTTTCTTGCATGTTAATATTGTCTACAAGCAGAGCTCGAAATGAACTTTTTCCCTCAGTGTCACTCAGCTGTCCCAAATTCTACTTTCAACTGTACCAGACTTTGCAACCATTGTCCCGTTTGAATGATTTTTTTTTTTTATCATTCTAAAATTGCATTTTCTTTAAGACTTTCCCTAAGACTTATGGCTTGTAAGAACACATATATTCACAACAGTGTTGTCACAATACTAGAATTTCTGATTTCGATACCACAGGGAAAAATCAGAGTCTACATTTAGGGCATATTTTTTTAATTTTTATTTGAAGATAAATATAACAAGTCTAGAACATGACAACAGATATACCACTGTTGGTGATTGAGAGGAGGTGGGACTATACACGCACTGCCTTGTGTGTGTCAACTCACTGTCGGAGAAGAGAGAGAGAGAAAATGCCGCTACTACTGGAGTATCAATACTCCAAAAAACACTTTCTCTGAGCTAAAAATAACACAAACATGAAACAAAATGTAACAATGCCAATTTATCAAAAGTTACTAAGAATGTAAACATATACATACACAGCGTTGATGAGTAACTAACATTTAATTTCTACATAATATGATGTTAACCCACACAGATGTTGAGTCATGTGTTAAGTATACATGTTCCCAGGCACACATCAAAACAATACATCTATGTGAGCGACTGACAGAAATGATTGAATGTGGACAGCAGCCATATAATATTTTTTCAGGTGCTAAGGTAACAATTTAGATTCCCGATATGCAGTCAGATTATCCAAATAGTGACCATTTGGAAATTTGGACATTTCTGTAATGAAAAGTTTCTCTGCCGTCCCAGAATTGTCCCAGACACCATATCTTGGTGTGCCAGGGGCTATTTTTATTGTCCCAGGACAACAGGACATCCTTCATTTCAAGCACTGTCTAAAAGCACCAAAAGTTACAAGCTAATTATGCCACATTATGTGAATCTTAAGCCATTTGGTGAAAGATATCGTAATTTCTGATAGTGTGAGGCCTTATGGGGAGCTTCCATTTAAAGTATTCCATTTAAAGGGAAAACCAACCAAACGTGGAAAGAAGAGATTAGAACTTCACTCCTCTGCCATATCTTTTGAACTACTAAAAAAATGTGGGCTAGATTAAAGTTGAATTTTTTACAGAGACTGCCTTTAAGTGCAGTGCTGTGTCATGAGTTACAGATAGAAGAGTGTCATTTCATGTACTTCATCAGAACTACAGATAATATCCAGCTCTTTTGCTCCTTCTTTAATCTTGTGCTGAACAGAATATTAATCATCTTCATAAAAGGGTCTAACCACTTCTGAAAGGAGGGAAGAAATCAGCACATTAGATAGCAGAAATAGTCCCAGATCGTGCCATGGAGTACAGTGAGGGCACAGTACGCCAAACACAATCCTCCTTCACATGCAATGAAGGCAGCTGACCTACAAATAGAGCAGCCATATGAAGCAACACAGACGTTTTTATCCACCACCACATCAGCAACGGAAACCACTGTTCATAAGAAGGGAAGTAACACGCTTCTGAGAATCATTTTACTTTGAACTGAGCGAGGAATAGATGAGCTATTTATTTATCACCTGTTTTCACACATCTGGTTGTGCGTTATCACAGATAGCTTCTCAAGAAAATAAGAGATTTATTTTTCCACCCTCTAACATAGTGCCCTGTAAGCTGTACATCTGTTTTTTTATGAATGAGGACCAGCAACCTGTTTCATATTCCAGGAGGAGGAAGCAGGAAACAAAAAGACTTTCTTGGAAATTGTGCTGTTGACACTTTTTATGCATTACTTTCTCACAACACAAGCTCTGCGGGTAGATTTAGAGGAAATACTCAGATCATTTACTCAAATGAAAGTAGCAACGCCACAGTGTAAAAATACTCTTACTCAGGTAAAAGTGCAAAAGTATTGGCATAAAAAAAATAAAAAATAAATAGCAAATATCCATTTATTCATAAGGGGCATCTTTGCAGTGCTGTTCCAAAACGTGAGTCAATCTGTGTCATTGTCTGGGAAGCTCTTGGATGCATGTGCAAGTTCTTTTAATTACTACAAAATACAGATGGGATAGAAGTGAGAGAGGCAGATGAGAGATAAATAAGATGGGCAGATGGGGCGGGAGAGCTTGAGTAAAGTTAGCACAAAGGTTGCTGACACTGGTCCAACTGGAGCTGAACCAGGCAAAAAAAATAAGGGCAATTATCAAAAATATGGCTGGGACTCGGTCAAATGTGGCCTGTGGTTGTACCAGACTAACCATTGTAAGCTACAATTTGTTGATCTCACATCATTTTAAAAAGTCTGGAAATGTGTTTGGATACATTTTTGTTCAAACTGAGTCTCTTTATATGTGGCAAAATTTCCATAATCAGGATTCCATGGTGATTTTTTTCTCCAAGCCAAGGAAGATGATGTGTAGCAATGAGTCATGCACACTGTGTTATGATGTGCTTATGCTTTGCAAAGGTCATGGGTTACATGGCTTATTTTTATGCAATAAATGCATCTTATTTAGTCATCTTCTTGTGATCACTTTGTTTGAAGTCTTGAACATACTGAGTGGACAAAAATTTAACGCCGATAAAAAATTCAGACCACCTGCTGTGCCATCTGATGCATCTATGTGATCATCACTTTGATGCTGAAGCTGGTAAATGTGAGACTCACTGTAGTTTAATGAATATGCAAAGTAACAAGTAACATAAGTTACAAAATAAAGGTAGTAGAGAAAAAAATTCAATATTTTCCTCCTAAATGTAGCGGAGAAGAAGTATAAAGTAGCTGAAAATGGAAATACTCATGCACAGTTTTGAAGTACTTATTTTACTTAAGTGCAGCACTTGAGTAAATGTTCTTAGTTACATTCGCCCACTGACCTTTAACACAGTAAAAACTAAAAGTTATTAATTTAAGGTAAAAGTTATTAGCTGCATTATAGCTTTACTCCTCTGCAATGACAGCAACGTAATAAGTTATTTTTAAACAGTAAATTACATTGTAATAAGCCAAAAAATCGCTAAACAAAAAGTAGAGCGAGAAAGTTGTCAGGCAACATTACAAAGAGCAAGTTAGATGCTGAAACTGTAAGCATCGTCACCAGTAAGGAAACTTTCATAAGCTGCATACAAGATGGGAGAGATGGTGAAAGCCTGAGGCCACAGACAGAAAGACGCGTTTCAAAACAGGAGTGACCTAAAAAATATAAAAAGAAACCTATTTATGCAGCCTCACCAGTCGAGCTTAACAGATCAAATATAAAAGGTCTGTTTTTGTTGTAGCTCTGACCACAACTGATACATTTTAAATGAAGCCTTAGATCTTGTGGCCGTTTGATCCCATTCAGAGATTACACTTATTTAACTTGTGTCAGTCCTGCTTATCAAATCACTTCTTACTACTAATGGCAATCTCTCTAATCTCATATCACTATTTATTTAAATACCAGTGTAATAAAGGTGCAATTGAACCAGACGTAGCACAAAATATTTAAGTTCCCCCCTTGAAAAACCGCAGCGCAAGTCTGATGATGTGGGCAAAAAAAGGTCTTTAAAATGTAAAATAACCATCCGGAGATGCAAGTTGGCAGTTAATACCCATTTACCAGTGTGTGAGTCAGCCGTTTCTTAATTTTATTACTTTAACTTTGTTTTAATTATTCCCCTCGTTCTAAAATGGCCCTATAATCTAGAAGTGGGAAATCAAAGTGAGAGGTGTAATCGATTTGCACACCACTTGGTCACGGCAACCTTTTACTTTTCAAGCAGATAGTCCACTCCATCACAGGTGCATTAATATTAATATTCTTCACCGGCATCATCTATTGCATCTACTTTAACAATGAAGAAGAAATGAGGGAAAAAAAAGAGGAATTTTAAAGCCATGTGACAACTAAGTAAGGGATAGTGCAAAGAGGGGATGTAACTCAGCTGAGACAGTTGGTGCACTTAGAGTGCATCAGGGTTTTACATGATTTGCTGCTGTCAGACAACGTCGCCTTAAAGTTTCCTCACTGACAAACGACCAGCCCCACTGTCACACTGGCTAGCTCGCCTTGATTGATTAGTAGTGACAGAACAGGGAATAGACTTCAAGTGACTTTTGGCCTCCGACACAGCAAACCAGCAGCATCAACAAAGACGGACAGATGCATCACATCAGCCTGTCGTCTGTGCTTCTAATCTTAAAAACATTACAGGAAAAACAAAGAAAATAAACTAGGAAGCCATTTTCATGTCACAGCAGATCTGATTGAACAGTCAAAAACTTCTAGCAGGCACCAACTCTACTACTGCTACTCAGAAAATAAGGACAAACCCCACTGAATGATTGAATAAGACCATTTTCCTAAGATGGCCAGCCAGTGAGAAGGCTGGCACTGAATTAACATGCTGAATTAAACGAAAGCATCCTGAGGCCTGACGAGACACACTTTGAAAACTAAAGACAACAGGCGGCCATAGATAACAGCCCAGCAGCACCTGGAGGAAGATTGTTTGCATCATGTGGCAGAACCTTTAGACCACTGGGTACGTAATGGATCACGTTCAATAAATTATCTTTTTATATTAAGAGATGAGCTTGCATCAGTTTGGGTTTGAGTTAGCTCAGAATGCGCAGCAGAGGACACATCCACACCGGTTTATTAATATATCATCAGCCTTACCAACCTGGTTGTTTAGCTATTATTATATGATGCATGAAAAAAAATAGAGGCCACATGTAACCTAAACGTTACACTTGAGTTGAGAGGCAAAAATTATTGCCAACTATTGTGATAACTGGTTAATTTTTTAGGTCATTTTTGAGTAAAAATGTGAAGATTTACTGCTTTTCTTCATCTTAAAATTATAGTTATGATTATAGGTGATTAGTATTACCATTACAAATTTTAATTATCATTAAAACCATGTTTCATTGCTGCAAACTCCTGGTCAATACTGTCCAACCTCAACCAAGGATAGCAACACCCTCACAGGCGCAGCAGCAACGAGGGTCACTGACAATGCAAAGGACATGATGCCATTTCAAATTGTTGAGGTTTTCAAAACAAAACTGTGTTAAATTATTTCAGTGTGTGTATCAGTATTTCTTAAACATTCTAAGCCCATTTTAACAATACCAAGATAATACTGATAACCGTGAAAATTTTGATCAGTATAATCATGATTAGGTGTGTTACAATTCTTCAAATCCACAATTGGATTTGATTTTCTACTTTAATGTCACGATTCAATTTGATGTTTCAATTTTAAATCTTGATTTGTAAAGATCAACAATGAAGACCAATTGATTTTATCCCCTGATAACTGCCGTTTACATGTTCAAATTCTTCTTCAAAAAGAAGTCTTAACTCTCCAAATTGTGATATAAATTTTCATGTTCTTTCATATCTTGTCCTGGGGATTTGAATGGTTAGAAGAGATAGAAGAGTTAAAAATCTGACATGTTTAGAGCCCAGGGTGTATGGCTGCCATTGTGGGAGAAGAATGAAAACAACCATCATCAGAGCTGTAAAACCTGCCCAGCTGCAGTCTTTGATCCTCCCCTCAAGCTCTCCTGCCTAATTCCAACACCTGCACACAGCAGCAGAGTCAGACGCAAAGCGACACGCACAGCCCCACAGCTCAGACTCGCCATGCCTGGCCACACATAGCTCACAAAACAACTCTCATTTCCCCATCAGCTGTAGGCAAAAAAAAAAAAAACAGACTTAACAGATTTGTTTGTTCCCAGCCCTAAAGTCATGGCTTAATTTTAATCAATGAGCAGCGACGTACTGGAATGTAGTCATCACTTGTGGTTATACCTCACGTTTCAAAGTTAATGAACAGAGAGAAAGCATGAATAACATGCTGAGGGCTTAACACATGTGGCTGTTTCATGTCATTTACTCTGAGGTTTATCACGGCCATGTCATGCCGTCGCTTCTTGCACACGAAGCCTCCTGAAGCCAGTGTCTAAATCAGTCTCATAATTGGAGCTGTAACTAGGGCTTTGTATCAATCAATCAAAATCTATTGACCAAAATAATCCAGTACCAAAACTTATCCAAGTCAAACAATTCCCACATTCGATCCAATTTCTACTCAGATCTACAAAATAAGGACTATTTGTGTGGTTTTGCTCACTGCCAATCACTGCACTGCACTATTCTTAAATTTAATTTTCATTTTAATGTAATAGTGTGCATGTCATTTTCCATCGCCATCTATCAATCAGAAACAGGTTTGTATTTGCACTACAGTTTACACTGAAGCATTTATTGATCAAACTGTTAGAAATAAACAAGAAACAGTAATTCAACTAATGACTAAAAGGATAATGAAAACTGATTGTGGCCAAATGCCTAGGGTGATTTTTTTTTTTTTTTTTTTTTCAGATATAAGTGCAGAGAACGACTGGCTTAACTTCCATGGCAGACCAGAATAAATCAATAAAATTGTTGACATTTAATCATCTGTTGATCGGCTAATCAATTGATCAATTGACTGTTGCAGATCTAAACATAATTCCTGGGGTACAAAGATCAGTGCAGCAGAACCAGGTTATGCTCACTGACCATTTATCTAAACTGATGTACTTTGTTCATCATTCTACTTTTCATTCTAATACTAGAGGAGCCTCCTCAAGTAGGTGAAAAACTTGTACATATGCACACAAAGTGTTTATTTTCTTTGGCACTGAATAGGTATCTGTCTCATAAATTTCTGTTTGATACTTCAAACTGACTTTTCCATTTGGTGCCAGCAGCCCAACATGCGCACATTTGGTCACAGGTAATGACTGGATGCCTTAGCAGCACAAAATTGTGTCTATAGCTATTTCTACAAACACTTAACGGGTCAGGTCAGGCTTTTTTTGGCTTCATCATCTCCTTGGCGATGTGGTGGGTCTCAACTGGGTTATCTTAACCCACTTTTTCTCCAACACAAAAATTTATGCCACACCAGGGATCTAACTTGTGAAGCAGGTTTAACAAGAAGAATACCTGCTTATAGTAAACACCTGGAACATCTGTTTTTACTTGAGTCCATGTTTTAAGATTTGAGAAAGCTCAAGGCTTTACTCAGCATTTATCCAGCTAAGTTTATTCATTAGACAGGCCCTGTTCATTTTCCATCTTAAATGCTGTGTTATGATTAGCTCATCAAGCTAGCTCTGGTCAGACACAATAGTCAATTTTCCCTCCCTCAAAATATCATAAAATGGTCTTAAGAAAGTTGCTGGGATCAGCCAAACCACACAGCCTCTTGTCTCTGGAACGTAGTTTTGTAAGTACATGGGAGTAATTGCTTTGTCTGGATTCCTCGCTGTCCATGGGCAATACATAATTTAAGGATTTACTGTGTAGGATTACTCATTAGTCTGCGTGCTGTGATTCACAGAACAAATAACATTCCTGGTCATGACCAGTAAGACCATATGGTGCAAAACAGAACACAGTTCCCTGGAAAAGTGGTGAGACCATAGAATAAAACATCTGCATGAAGAGCTGCTAGTTGTTCATCCATTATTCTTTCTTTTTCATTGGTTGAAAAAGTGCAAATGCACATTTAGCACGAAAACTATTCTCACATTCCTACGTTATATCTACCTCATTGAGTGCAGTGTCACAACTACTGTAATTAAAGGTCTAAAGGTATATTGTGCAATCTGCAAATTACAGCTCCACTGTTTAAATGCATTTAACAAGCTGGGAGGAACAGATGATCCTAAAATGTTGCTTAATGTTAGCAATTATGTTTGAAGTAGTTGATCACTAATCATCAGTGAGAACAACATCAACATCTGCTGGGTTTTCGACATCTATCTAGAGAGATTAGGTCAACGGGACACACATTTAAAGAGTTTGCGATTGAAAGAAGGAAGGTTAAGTACAAAGTAAGTACATCCAACACCAAAAAAGACATTCATTCCTCAAAATGTGCTGGTAAAAAGCCAAAAAAGCACTTTTGCCATAGGATTGACATTACCTGCACCTCTCCTATCAGGATAAGTGACTGTTAAACACTTAGACGCAATAAGATTTGGGTTATGAGGAGTGCACAAGACAAACAAGACTATATGGCTACCATAGATTAAAAAATGTCCTTCTGAAGACGAAACTGATTTAAAAAGGTCTTTTTTCATGAGAGGACGTGATGATGTTAAAGGATAACTTAGCTAATTAGTTAGCACTGAGGTCAAATAGGAAGTCATAAAAGAGGAAGACGTCATTGAGGTACACAGGAAATGTTTTTTTCCGCACATCGCCTACACCTACTGTGCCTGGAAAGCTGTCCGCATAATAAGATCTTAAATAAGCAATATGTCGCAATTGCTCATCCAAAAATTAATACTTAGTGCAGTCCAAATAGCTAATTAAAGCCACTGACTGTATATTAAATAGGCTGAAAACCTATTTAATAAACATTCTATAGTTGAAGTGAGTTGTTTCTGTTTGAGATTTGTGGCTAATCAGAACATTTTGCTCTTGAGTGAGCAGGTGATTTCATAAACCAGGTCATTCAAGTTTCAGTGCACACCCACAGCTCAACCACATTTCACTTCGCTCTTCCAGAGTCAGCTCTTAAACTTTCTCTCAAGAGTTGGGCCACATCTCTCTATCCACCGTTTCAGAGAAATCTGTAGATTCTTACACACAAATTTCAAGCAGGCAATTTTTTAATAGTTTTTTTGATAGATGGCCATTCTGAAGTACAAATTCTTGTTCTCACAAGAAATGGGGACATAGCTCATATTGCTATACCTAACACTCAATGTTTTGTCCTGTATTTACTCAAGTGCTTAATATGTGCTTCTTCTTGACTGTTAACACTAAATGTACTGTATATGTTGGTGAAAATCAAAAAAATTAACCATTTGTCTGTTTGCAGTTTTAGGCTGTAGACTTAGACTATTGTCATAACCGGTTCACCAACAAGTAAACAACCAGGATAGGAACAAAAAACATTTTGCTGTAACATGTATGTTTGATCAGTGCATCGGTACAAAAGCATCATGCTTCCTGCAACTCTACAGTCACGAAACACTGTATATGTTTCTGAACAAGATGTCAAAAATCTGTTTTATGACAGTGAGGTACTGACAAGGTGTTTTGTAGCTGGGGGCTACATCACACACACACACACACACACACACGCCAGGCTAAATATTAGTTTTCCAACTGACTAATCAGAGAAATAAGACCTGTAATTATTATATCACTTTTTAAAGATTACAGTGTAATCTTGCACTGCACTGTGCTCTCTGACAGCACAGCCAACAGGATGAAATGAACTTGAAGAATCATAAATAACTCAAAAATCATAAATGATGACAGAATTGACAGATATTAGACACACTGCAAGGTCACACTGTGTATGACAGCAGCAAACTCACCACCTCTTTTGCAACCTCTCAGGAAGCGGAAGAGTCCCATATTTGCACTGTCAGGATGCATGTGGTTTTAACAAGTCTTTCTCATTGTATCTAAACATTACACCACTGCAAATGCAGGAAAAAAACAGGCTATAACTTACATGTCCGTGGTTGATGAACCCATGCTTGCTGGCAATCTGATCGGCTTGCTCTGGACCTCCAGGTATGTGGACAGCCCATGTGTTTGTGTAGACCTTCTGACCCAGCACTGGTCCCAGCCCAGACACCAGCAAGACCAACAGAGGCCCGAGTAACAACTCCAGCACCCTGAGCCTGTGGCCTACAGAGGGAGATGGAGGGCCAGAGGGGGCCATGGGTTTCTCCTAGTGCAGCACACTCTCTGAGCACAGTGCCTCTCCGACAGGCCGGGGCTGCCCACGGTGCATGCAGGTGCACAGAGAGAGACAAAGAAGGGGACAGTCACAGCTCACCTGGTAAGACCCAAAAAGAAAAGAAGAAAACACAGCAAGTTTATTTTATACATCTGAAACATATTTTCAAGACATTGTGTGACCTGAGCTTTGTACTGCCCGAATTAACAAAGCAGAATCCTCCATTTTGGAGATGTGGTCACATGAAGCAGCGCAAATAAAGAACAAGCTCCTTGGGTCAGGAACAAAGGAACACTATATATTACACCCTTCTATTATTCTATTATTATTTAATGTTGAGCAGTCCATGTAAGACCCTGGGTGGGTTGTTATGGGGGGCTGTTAAGACAGATACTGCCATGAGGAGGTGGAACGACGGACGAGGAAGGGGCCCAGGGATTTATGTGCATGCAAAACACTTCAATTGTATTTATTAAGGCTGGGCAATATGGCTTATAAATAATAGCAATATTTTTAGGCTATTCCACGATATATAACAAACATTTCAATTACATATGTTGTTTTCTAAAATAACATACTGTACATTCTCAAATACAGCAAACATATGATGATCTTGTAGAATATGATGATTTGCTAAAGATTACACTACCCAAGAAGTTAAAATAAGTAGAACCTATTTATAGTATAACATTTACTGCAGTAAAATGCAGACATAAATGCAGCAGTAATATTGATCCAAAAACATTATACAACAGTCCCTCCAGGATTTTGCAGCCTTTTTTTTTGGGATTGTTGCCTAAACTGCCTGATTTCACAGCAGCTTCTCTAAAAGATTGTGATGCCTGTTATGATGTTTTGGGGTGTTTTTTGAAATGATATTGTGGGAGCAAGTGATAATTGCGAAGAAAAAAGAAGTCTCTTCGAGGTATATCAATATATTACTGAACCCTTATTTCTATCTGTCACTTTTGCACCATTTGCAAATAACAATCTACACACAAAAAAGTTCATATACGTGCAGTTTCGAAAGTTTCAAAAGCCTGATGATGATTTCACTGCTGAATCATTCCTTGTGAGCTAACATGACCTGTAACTGTAACACAAAAATAGACTGTATATACTTGATATGTAAAGATCCCCAAGGAAACTATTCACACAAACAAAAAACACTTCCCTTTGCAGTTGCTTCAAAGTTTGGCAGAATAAGGAACAAAAAGAGGAACAGCGGAATAAAATTGATGTGTAAGATGTATTGTAACTGAACGCTGAAGTGTTGAAATGAACTTTGAAGACAAAACACATTAAAATATATACTAATCCATTTTGTCCATGGAGCAGGCATACAGCAGTTTGGAGCAGACATACTACAGCCCAACTAAGGAGAGGCAGTTGGTAATCCCACAGGAAGCAAGCAAGCAGGACGCCAAGGCCAGACTTGATGTTGCAGTACGACAACACATTTTGGCATTTTACACTCCCATGGGAGGATATGGTAGATTGTGAGAGGAAAATGCTTAGGTATACTTGTTTGGCAGCAGAGGTGGAGGAGTGTGGTTGGAAAGCTAGACTACGCCCTGGATGCTGAGAGATCACAGCAGAGTCTCACTCACTATGAGGTGAAGCAGCCACGCAGAGGTGGAGTTTAAATGCCTGAGGCAGCAGTGGCAGCCACTGAATTGGCTGCGGCCAAGGAGCGAACATACACACGTAAAGTGTCAGAGAAAAACGTTTGACTACACCACATATATTTAAAATATACTGACTTGATTCTGGGTATTTCTTTATATTATGCTGACTGATAAGTTATCACCAGGCCATAAGAAAACACAAACATCTAAAACACAATCTTATGAACAGAACAAAGCAATACATCATATGATAGTATAGCTACAGCAGCCACAGAGAGAGATCTCAGCTCATGGTGTAATTGTTTGCTGATACAGTTTTGCCTCTAAACTGTTGTTTTCGAGCCAGAAGTGTCAGCTGTGCCTTTAGTCTCTTGAGACCATTATCCAAAGTGCTAACTCTTTTGTGACTCTGAGTTGACTGGACTGCACCGAATACAGTGCTGCTATTCTGTTTCCTACTGTTTGCAGTCACATTGTTCTCTCTGGGGCTATATTACACAAACCTCCTCACAAGCAGATCTTATCTTAATTGTATGGTAACCATGGCAATTAGGGTTAGGACCTGAATTAGGAATAAGTAAAGCCATTGAAGATGAATTTCAGATGGAAAAGTACATTACACAGATATGTCCTGACACACTTTTTTCAGTTCTAATCCAATATCTGAATTTGGATATGAATGCAAATAATATACAGATACCAGCGCTCTTTTTTCTTGATATTTATGATTATTTACAATTATTACTATTAGCAGTAATAGCAGTAAGATTACATGAGGCTGAAACTGGCCTTCAGTCTGGAAAAAACTGTGTAGTTTGTGTAATGTAACTTGTGAAATGGTGTCCTTCAACCATTGTGGGTGTTGTAGGCTTCTGACTTGTATCATTAACATGTACAGCTGATAAGCTGAGAGACGGCCCTCATTTAGATCATTTCCCATGACCCATTGCTGAGAGTTTAAGTTTGCGATTTTAAAAAATTAAAACCACTATGATGTGTGGCATTTGTTGTGGTTTGTACATAACAAACATGTTTTCCTACATCTGGAGAGCAAAGCTTGTAGGTCAGGGGATCTCTGCTTCACTAGAGTACTTCATTATAATACTGTTTTGTCACATATTTTACTTTCATCAAAAATTGAAGCTGCTGCAATTATGATCTTATGCATGGCCATACTGTGATTTCGATAATATTTTGATTGTGTAGCCCTTCGAAGTAACAGACATAAAAGTTAATATGTGATGTCTAGGATTCCTAGAGTTAGTTAAGATTTGCTTCTGTAATAGCAAATTGGGAAAAACCCTATCTTGGACTCATCCTATCTTAACTTAAAATGTAAGATAAAATGTTTCTGTAATATGGCCAAATTCAAGTCTCCTGTGGGACAGGCTCTCTCAGCTTTTTGCAGGTGTTACAGCCTTCTATAATCACCCCCTCTCCTGCATTAGCCATCCAATGAACAAATTGACACCAAATGAGCAAACAAGCTCCTCAAACTCTCCCTGGATAGTTTGTTATGAAGCAAGAATGATGTGTTTGATGATGTGAGGTAGCTGGACATTCTGCTGTGCACTCAAATAGTCATTTAATATACCATTAGCCAGGCTTTCACTTTAAAAATACTCCACAAATCCAATTAACTTCAGTACCAATTTAAGCCACCAGATAAAGCACCTCATATTAAAATGAACATGAATTATTTTCAAAGTAATTTAAATATATTACAATACTTTTAAATACAAAATTAAATGTTTAATTCAATAGATTTAGTATTTTGTCTATTTTACTTATCTAGACTGTCAGCAATGGCAAGGCAAATTAGATACAAATTCCCAAGTGCTGGTTTCCAGCTTAACAGCTGCCTACGCAGCTCAGTCTCACCAGATATATCTACAACTGAAGGAATTTGGGGGTAATCGTTACATTGATTTCAGGAAAATATTTTTTAGGTGCAGATAATTATATAAAATATAAACACTTACTGCCAGCTGGTGTCTATCCACTGTTTAGTAACCCTCAATGGACACTGTTGATGCACCCAGCCTGTGTCTCTCAGCATTTCATCACAACCAACACCTTTAGTGTGTTTTAACGTCAGTTTCCTTATCTGATAAATCATATTTGATCATGTGGCCACTTTATTAGGTACATGTTTACAATGTAATGCAATCCAATACAACAGCCCTGCCATAACATCTCTCTTTACAAAGCTCATAAAGTTCAGTTGTGGGTGACACTGGCAGAAAGGTATAATTATAATTTATTATTTGGGTCATAGTTAGTGATGGTGCTGCCCTGGACTATGTTATATTGGTGGTTAATTTTGCAGGCGCTTTATGAGTGGGCTAAATTTATTCAGCTAGATGCGACACAGACTAATAAATTCTCATACCTTTTCAAAGGAACATCTGTTTTATTCTCATTAAAATTTGATGTTCCGCTGTCTAAATTAGGTATTTTCCCACATGTGCAACTTCAGATACGTGTTTTGTTTGTTTGAATAGGGTTACTCTACTCTCTATTTACATTTAAATAACAGCAAACATGGGTTTAAAAAAAATTCACAGTGAGCTTTGATAAAATGTTCACTAATTGAAGTATACTGAAAAAACAAAGTTTTAATCATAGAACTTCATCTGGTATTCATTAATATGGTAAAAATGGCTGTAACAGAAGTACTCTTGTTGCTGTAAAAATCCCTTTGGTGAAAAATTTTCCCATCTGGCTGTTGACTCAGAAGTTTAAGGAACTCCCTCGATAATATCACTTCCTCTTTGGCATACATTGTTAAAACAAATAGGGCCACTGCAGATTTCCACTGTCACTTGTACTGATGGCATTTAGGCTATGATGTATTATGCTGTTGATACATTTAACTCACCGGTAAAGGTTTAGTGATATTGCAGACATCCGTCAAATATCTCAGACCAGACATTTAAAGGGATAGTTTAGATTATTTGATGTGGGTTTGTACGAGGAACTCGACAGTCAGTATGTTAACTACAGTAGATGCCGTTTGCACGCATCCAGTAAGCAGAGAGGGGCACCAGCACAGAAGCTACAAAAGCTATTTTGCCCCCAAAAAAATAAAAACAAAATCAATATTAGTTTAAGTGAACAGTACACTATACTTAGAATATTTTCACAGATTTACCTTTCCATCAGACAGCCTTTTCTGACAGGAAACCACTGTTATATAAGCTAAACATCTCTCTCTCCAAACCAACCAAACCCCATAGGTGAAATCAGTCACTTTACATCACAGAACACTGGATTTCCTGGTCCACTGCTGCTGTCATCTGTTAATTAGTTTGTGTTACTATGTGATTTTGGTGTTTTAAAATGACAGTTCGTATTCACCAAAGTCTGACAATAACACAAACAACAAAACTAACCATAAAAAATCAATGCTGTGTTCTGCGAGGTAAACTGACCGATTCCACCTATGGAGTTTGGTCAGTTTGGAAAGAGCAATATTTAGCTTGCATAACAGCAGTTTACCATCAGAAAAGGCTGTCTGACGGCAAAGTAAAGCAGTGAAAATATTCTAAATGTAGCATAGTAATATTGATTGTTTCATTGACTCTTGATAAGTACCTCAAACAGCTCCACTTCAAATAATCCGAACAATCCTTTTTGAGACTGCTGAAAATCATCAGTGTACTTTAACAGAAATGTCAAAAGGGTTAAGATAGACTTGGGTCAGTGTGGTATGAAGCTACAGGTGACTGATCAGCCAGCTTACAGGTCACCCTGACTGAACTGACACGACAAGTTGCTAATCCATGCCAGGTATTTCAACAGTAGATATTCATTTTATAAATAAATACCTGGATAGCAGCTGACTCCATGACAGAGACATCTATATATAAAACAAGCATGTATACTAAACCATGCAGAGCAAATCAGGTGCCACAAGTGTCTCTCAAAGTTGAACTGTTTTTAAATGTGCCTGCCAACTTGCAGTGACACCCAAATCCCTCTGCCGCCTTTTTAATTCTTCCTTCCTGCTCAGTTAAGCCTGTTTTATAAACACACAAAAATCAGCCAAAATTAAGTAGCACGGATCCACACCCAGAATTAATTACATGTTTACTTTTTGTATCTCGGTTCCTACTGAAATCGAAGACAAACACAAATTACTTTCCATCTGAATTTCATTTTAAAAGGCTCAAAAGTGAACCCTGGCTATTCAAGCCAGTATTTGCCAAAAGTATTTATCAAATTTAAATTCTAAAACACTGCACACAATGAAAATAAGCAAACAGACAGATAGGGAAGATGAGAGATGGATAAATCTGTTGGCAGAACTCACTCAACTTTGTCCTCTGTCCTTTGATGCAACAAGTAAATGGAGTGTGAATGTTTCCAAACCACTGTTTGATTTCCAGACACACACTGACTTTTAAGTACAGACGCTTGTGACCTCATCTGGGTGCTCAACCACTCAATTTCGTTAACGTCAGTGTGAAACCCACACGCCATGACAAAACAACTGCCCAACTACTTTACTGTTCGCAAGAGACAAAGGAGAAGTCGACCGTTGCGCTGTGAGTGGTCTTTAGTGCTACCGCAGTAAATGATACCATATGTCAGACTGCGATAACAGAGGTTATAATAGAAAAAACTACACCAAATTATAATTAGCCAAGAATCATTAAACCCAAAGGATAATACCAGCCTCATTACCGAACCCATCAGGACGTTTTAAAAAGGAAACAGTTTACACCTCATCAGTTTATTATTTACATTTTAATGAGATAAAATGAACTCAAATGTATTCAGTCCATATAAGGCTTTTGCCCACGCTCAAATATCTTGTTATTACTGCAGGTTCTCACATTGTGACACACATGAAATCAATATTTCATTGCAGGATCACTCAGTGAGCCCACAGAGTGATTGGGAAATAAGCTGCGAGTGTGGGTGTGTGTGTGTGTGTGTGTGTATGTGTGAGGCAATGATAATATTGATAGCATTAGGCTAATTCATGAACATGCCATAAACACCTAAAATCACACTGGATTTGCTGCCAAGTCCAAGACTTTTGTCCCTTTTGTTTGCAGAAGCAGAAATCAGCACAGCAGATCACTGAAGTACATTTGAGCTAACGCTTCACCGAGCCTCTACTTTATAAAATATGGTCTTTGGTGTAATTACCAGCACTAATCCAACATTAAGACCATTATTATTACAAAAAATATGCTTAAAACTTTTTCATTGTTTGGTCTTTCGGTTTCCCAATTAGGTTTTCCATGTGTGCCTTGTTTGCCTGCACTAAGGTTGCAGTGTTATTACCTGAATGTACATTTAAATAAATCTTATGGCTCATAAACAGACACTAACTAATTCGGCAAACATTTGGAATTAACTTGAACTCTAATAAACAAGAAACAGGCAAACAATAACACAAGTTACAGACTGGAATAGAAATTTCAAAGGAGGACACTGTGGCTGTAGCGTTGAAGTGCAGAGCCCAGAGGATACTAATAGACTAATAGACAGCACCCACCCCAGCCACAGCCTGTTCACCCTGCTGCCATTGGGCAAGAGATACAGAAGTATCTGCAGTCATTACACCAGACTACAGTGCCACTTCTTTCCTCAGGCCGTGAGACTCCTCAACTCATCCACTGCCCTCCACCATAAAAAAGTTTACCTTTATACCTAAAGTTTACCATTTATATAATTTTTGTTCTGTGAGTAGCTGAAAGGGACTACAACCAGCATTTCATTATACAACCATGTGTTGTAGAATGATAAATACATGAACCTTGTATAAACACAGCTGACTTTTCTTATTTGCAGAATTCTCTTTGTCCATCTTAAAGAAAGCATTTAGATGACACAAATCTGTCACTACAAGCTGATTAACACAGAGAAATCAGGAGTCATGATATTCAAATACTTCTACTTTTATGGAAACTGCTTTTGAATTAGATTCAATGTGTTATTCATTAAAATATTTTTAAAAACAGTGGCACTGTGAGAGCTTGGGGACCTCTGCTGGAAGTTCCACAGGTGCTCAAAGAGGGAAAAAACACGGTAGAAATGTACACCTCTGGAGAGTTAAGGGCCGTATAAATCCAGATCCTTGAACAACTGTGAGTATAAAAGCCTTTCTTCAGGAAGTTGAAAAGAAGAAAAACACCTTTATGTTTCAGCTAACACCTCCTCTGCCACAGTGTTTGCCCTCCTGGATGAAGGCTTTTAATAACAGGAGTGGATTTTTACTTCTCTCTGATGGTGTAGGTTTTTACTATTTTGCTTTTTTGTATCCTTGCTACTTAGTTTCAGTGTTTCAAAAATAGGTAAACATCACCAAACAGAACATCACAGCATCACAGGAACAGGGTATAGACACAACTCCAGTTGTTCACAAGGTATGGAGTGCATTTTGCTATCATCTTTGCAAGTAAACTTCATTTTTTTAAATGGGAATTTTACTGTAAAACCCATTTGAGGTTTAATGGATTCACTTCCAGTTAGCCCAATTAGAGTGCTTGCAAACAATGACAGACACTGTTGTCTGTTCTTATTCATTTTCCTGCTACCTTTGTTTTGCCCAAGGGTTGTCATCCGTCTAGCCCACTTCTTCAGAAATGTCTGCATGAATGTGTCATACAAACACTTCCATAATACTTTCTGCTACACAGGTAACTTAACAGTTTTCCATTTCATATAAGTTCATATAAGTTCAGAACTAGTAATGAAATTAGCACCTGAAACCTGTCAAATACAGGGTAGATGTTGGCTTCGGCTGGTTAAAAATTTCAGGTCACCTGCCACCACAGCAGATGTGCTTTACAATTTTAACCGTTCTACACAGATTCTAACTTTGTGACGGGCAAAAATATTAGTGGTGGTTAGCAGAAATGTTCAGTGACTACCTCTCACAGTGTCAGGTGAGGAAAATGTCACATTTTATGCATTTTATGGTAGTGTGTTCTTTATACTATGATAATTTTTCTAAAATGAAATCTAAAAAAGCAATGTATTACCTTGCTTACAGTATTACAGTACAGTACAGTATCACAACCCCTGTATCACCATAGTTTTGTCAATGCAGAGCCCTAAGTATATGCATCTGATTAGGATGCTTGCATAATAATAGCAGTGCTCACTCATCTTCAAGAAGTAAACCATCTTATATGAGCAAGCAGCCTTTCTGACACACACTTAATTTCAGATAAAGTGCATGGTGTGCTTGGTTGTATTCATTTGGTACATGTAACTACATGCAAGGGACTTGACAACCTTGTTTATCCTTAATGATCAGCAGCTCAATACTGCCTCACTGGAGAGGTAAAATCATAGTGTATACTGGAAACACAAACAATAGAAGGAAGGAGGTCTGTTCCCATAATGATCCACCCTTATTTTAATGCAACATCTACTGTGACACTAAAGAGATACAGCTCAGGCTCAGTTAGACTTGAACTGAAATTAACATAGCAACACAGATATATTAGTCGGCCAGTATTATAACACCGCTGTTAGCCTGTCACAGCTATATCAGTCTATATCTGAATCAGCACATATGTTGTCCACTCTTCACTCATGAGGAATAGGCTTAGTTACAAAAGATCAGATGTACAATGAAACACAGTGCAAGAAGACTAACAACAAAAAGGGTCAATACAGCCAACTAATTTCACCGCCCCAAGCAGAAGCACCTGGTTGAGTACAAGGACAACCAAAAATTCCACAAGGAGAGCTCAGCAGCTACTGTGAGTTCTAAACCAAACACAATTTTTCAGTATTTTGTCATACCATCAAGAAGACAGTTATCACAGCATATCCTGAAATAGCGTGATTATTTTAGAGCCATATCGCCCACCCCTAACAGTAATCCATGACTATCACATATGGTATTTGTCATTTAAAGGATCATTTCACAAGTCAAGAAAGTCACCATTTGTTGTAAATCTGTTGAAGCATAAGACCGTGAAGATATGTAACTAGAAAGATGGTCACATTTGTATGAAATTGTATCGGGATGTAGTCACACATGCAACAGGTCTCAATCATTTCCCAGCTGATAAAAAGACCAGAAATCGCTGAATAAAACACTTCAGGTAAGATAACGTTACCAGGGACAGCAATGTTGGTGTTGGTGATGTAGTTCACTGAGTGGTTTCAAAAAAGTTAACTAAACCTACCTTAAATTGTGACATTCTTGTCTTATAAAAGTATCATTTAAATTCACAAATATACATGGATTCAGGCCAAATTCAATCAGGAACAAAAAAAAAAAGATTTGTATTTCACCATTGGCTGCCATTCATATTTTTTCCCCAAGTAAGGTTCCATCTGACACACTGGAAGGTGATGGACTTCACCTCTTTCATCTCTCCATATTCAAGAGAAGGTAAAACATCTCTACTTCCAATATACCCAAAATACGGCAACTGACACCAAAACAATCTTTATGGATAAATAGCACTACAGGTAAGAGGAAAAATATGTATTTTTGATTCTGTGATGAACTGCCCTTTAAGGACCTGCAGAAAACCTGGAAATTAAGCCTCCCAAAAGATCCTAAGCAGAAAGTTAGTTAGAGTGACTATGCGCAACAGTGAAATGCAGACCTCAGGAGGTCAGTCCAGGAAATACAAACAACATCAACTGTGTTAACAGCTCTGCATTGATCACTTCTGATTTCAAAGTTCACTCCCAAAGGAACCTGAGTGTCACAGACTTTATAAAAGTATATTAAAAGTTCCTTATAGACTGCATGTAAACAAACAGCAACACGTAGTGTTTGCAGAGCAGAGATTAACAGCAGAAAACAGCTGAGGAAAGGAGGAAAACTTCTCTCGCTCAGGCCCTGCTACAACACCACACACTTTAATGTTTCTGAGCCAAGAGTTAAGAGGTTTAAACGTCTCAGCTGACAGGACTCACCTCACACGTTAAGTACGTGACAACAGCACGCAGTTAGTCAGTCATAACGTGAGCAGGCTGGAGCTGATCCGCTGATGACTCCTCCGCTTGACAAATATGTCTGAAACTGTACCGACACCGCGGCAGGCTGACCTGCCCGCTCCTCCGTCTCTCACAGGTGCCTCCCCCTTTTTTTTTTTCTCCCTCTCTCATCCACCCCTGACGAACATTTCCGACCTCACGTTTTACTACCGAGCACTGTTGGATCACGAACGCAACACTATTTTTTCGCCACAGAAACCGGACGCGGCGCAGTCGACGTCACCTCGGCATGTGTGTGTGTGTGTGAGAGAGAGATCCCCCCCACCGACACACACAAACTGACAGCAATAAGACAACACGCCGTCCCGTCCGGTCCTGTCCCGGGGTCCTGGTGCTACTAGAGCCGAGAACACGGTAAACTCACCGACCACGCAGCCCAAACAAGTGAAAAATAGCAGCCAGGGCAGACGGGAAACTTACAATCCCCTCAACTTACCAGCTTCCGTTTACATCCTGCTCGACCCAGCTGCTTGTTGTCTTTCGGCGCGGTGTTAGAACCGACCACGGCACGGTGAAGCGGCTGAAAAACTGATTACAGAGAATTGCTGGTTATAAATAGTCATGATACCCCTCTGGTGTACCGCTGAGTGGTCCGTACAAGCCCCAGGAAATACGTCACGGCCGTGGACAAAGTGAGAGACGTTAGAGCAACACCTACTTACGGCCCAGCAGCGCTGCGACACCCCCACCTGCTGGTCACAAGCTGCATTACAACGCTCAGCCTGATGAGAAGTGGCAGCTGCCAGACAAGATTTTTATTCTCGGATGGGGCGGTGGGGGGGTTGAAGGTAGAAGCAGTGGGATTTGTCCGAGCTGCTCATAAACGCACCAGGAAAATAGTTATTGTTGTGTCTCAGTTCCAGGACGTCAAGTACAGACGTTTTGGGCTTGTAAACCGTCCTGGGCGCAGCAAAATAAGAGAAAAATAAGAAAATATAGGCGGAGAGCAGGGTCTCTGCAGATACATACCACTGTTCACTTCTAGTGGGTCATAAGTGATGATTGAAAGGGATTATGTTTCTAGACAGACAGATAGATAGATAGAAAATTTGCATATTATGCCTATAACTAAAAGACTTCATAAGTGTCCAGTAGAATGCTGCATGACAAGAAACATCTTGACAGAAAATGTTGTTACTTGTACAGACACAATAAATGAACATCTTTCTTAGGGCCAGATTAAAGGGACAAGGGAGTGCTGTTTATCAGGGCGGTAAATATAGATAGTGTCGGCAGTGTGGTTGTACTGGGGCCCATGGGGTGGCCAACAAAGTTGGAGCAGAGAGAGCTGTGCGAATGATTCACATTGCTGCCTCAGGAATGTGTGTTCAAAAAAGAACTCACATCAACTTAAAAAATGGTGCCATTTGCTGCATACAAACTCAAAAAGTCAAACCGTTTTCTCCTTTTTTTGGTAAAACAGTCAGAATTCTTATTCTACAGAAATTATAAAAACTATAAAAACTATTCAATTAAATTAATACTTCTTTATTTTCTTTGGTATTTTTTATTATAAGAGATATGCAATAATGATTGCTGGGTAAATATGTGTGTTGATGTTGTCCAATTTCAAATCTTGTATCACAGTGTAGACTACGTACTGATAGACTAGAGGTTACAGCTCAGCCAGGGATGGCAAAAATGTTTATGTCCTGCGCTGAAACAAGCACAAGCCTCTCATCCATGAGTAGATGCACACTTCCTTCTGTACTGGATTGGTTGGTGGGTGTAGTTCGGTGCCAAGTGCCATCTAGTTCCTTTCTATTGGAGGGAAGGCAGACATCTCTACAGCCGATAATCTCCAAAACCCTGCAATTCACACCAAAACAACCTAGATGGATAAATAACACTAGGTAAGATGTATGTATTTTTGTTTTTGGGGTGAACTGTCTCTTTAACCTGATTTTGGGCCCCTGGGCAAAAATTTAGTTTTGGGGACCTTTTGACCTCCAGACATTCCTCCTGCCCACTGTACAGTGTGTTTTCACTAAGCACAATGCAGACTATACACGGCAGCTTCATTATTTCCCCTGACCAACCAGCAGCCCACTCCTGACACTGCTGGAATAATACTATCTCACCAGGTTTCTGTGAGTCAGACAATTTGTGATAATTTTATGATTAAACCCAAATTTAATTAGAAATATGCACCATGTGGGCATCCCTGCTGGCCACTAGATTCAGATTTATTGCTCCAGGGGGAGATTTGTTTTCACAGCCAGTGCAACACAGAAACATACAGAGATTAACATATCATACATAAAATGTATACGTTAATGCCCCCTTCAGTATCACAGCTCACAGCAGGGTCAGTAAGGCAGTTTGTTCAGGGCTGCTATGGCAGAAGAGATAAAACTCCTGCTGAAGTGAGCTCTTCTTGTATCTCAGAGTCCTTTATCTCCAGCCAGATGGTGTTGATTCGCATGAAACGCAAGGTTCCTTGTTTGCATCCATTCCCTTTCTCATGTTTCTCTTTCACTTCTCTATCTAATAAGGGCATAAATGTGAAAAAAAAGAAATATGCACCATGTGAGCACAACAGCTGCTAATATAATAAAATGATTATTAAAAGTATATTTTTACACAGGGCCATAAAATTAGTTAACACTACACACTCACCTTCATTGATATCCTAATGTGCAGTGAATTAAATCATCAAAAAAACTATTGACAGGCAGTGAACCTGGGAAGACCGTGGGGCCCTGGAGGTGTGGTGCCCCTGGGCAACTGCTTGCTTTGTCTGGTTGATAATCCTGCTTTTTTATATTTTGCTGAGGTTCTGTGTCTGGATCCTAATAAGAACCTTGTAGTATAGACTAAAGTCTGTCAGCATCCTGCATCCAAATTCAGATTTCTCCGTCAAGCTTTAGAATATTTTTTACCTTACAACATATAAAGGCCCTTAAATATTACAGTTTTCTAGCTGCACTGAATTTGCAATGTGATGTGTACACACTTTTTAGCTCTTTAAAGTCACAAATTTTCAGTGTGTATGATACCAGTTCAGTAATACCATTGCACAGGGTGACTATAATTATTGCATTTTACTCTCATCTGGAATGCAGCTCAAGCATCTCAACAAATGAAAAATACCTGCTGCAGGAGCATCGGGGGGGATTATTGAATCCTCAGAGTTACAGATACAGCAGGCCAGCCAGTAAATCATTCTGATATTAAATATTACCCCTTACTATTACATCTCTTATGCCATTAAATAAAAAGTTTTATTATAAATGTTATTTAGTATTATACTCTAAAATATATCACACATTATATTATCTCTTAGAGAAGCTTAAATAATATTTCTCTGTATTCAATAAAACATGCAGAAAGCATAAAAGACTCTACAAGAAAGGACAGATCTTATATTTTGAAAGGACATATTTCAATATGCAGTATTTCTGGAGTGAAACTAGCTAATTAGGTCCTGCAGGGAAGAAGGTTTCTATAGAGGTCCCATTGCCCGATGGTTGGCAGGTTATTTTGTCAACAAGACAGAAAGAAGAAGCAATAAATAAATGGGGAACAAGATTTCAAAGGTCTTTTATAGGCCGCAGTGTCTGCAGTTTAAGGGAAAAGATATTTAAATTTTATTAAATTCAATAAAATATCATCGCATGTTTGTTTGCTTTATTGCACATCCTGTAAAGTTTCCAGTGCTTCCTCTGATTGTTCTAGCAAAAGAATATTACTACATAGATTTACAGTACATTGTGTCAAGCTTATAGCTCACATAAAAGTTAAACGTGCAGCAGAGCACAATCAACAGAAATGTAAATTGAAGGACCAACACACAGATGGAACAGAACATTTGAAAATGTTTATTTGAAGTACAAATATGAAGATACCAAGGGAGGTCAAGAGACAATTCAATTGTTTCCAGCATTTTAAATTAGTTGCCATAACAATAGGCACAGAGCCAGCGAGTTTACAGTGAAGCTGTCTGCCTCTGGAGCCGAATTTCTCCCTGTGGAAGCACACAACAGAGCATTTATCATCGCCTTATAAACACAACATAAAATCATATTAGTTAGGGGAAACAAGTATTACCATAATAGCAAAACTATATTTCTATAATAAAAGTATATGTGCTCACAAACTCTCTCCTCAGTTAAATAAAATAACTATAACATACTCGTTATGAAGAGGGAGGTTATTAAAATGAGATTTTATCACCCTCTTTTTTTCAAGACACACCTCTCAGCTCCAGCAGGACGTCTCCTTCGTATCGAGCCAGTCCGACAGCGTGTCTCTGCTCAGTGTCCAGCTCTGCCCACTGCTCCTCTGTGACAGCCCACGCCTGCTCCGCACTAAGCCATGATAACTGAACAGCACTGAACACCACCTGTCAGGCACACACCCAAAACACATACTAACTCTGTGGTACTCTGTGTGAAGAGATAATGTTCTTTTGACATATTTCATATTGTCATATAGATGTTGAATATTATATCTCAAAATTCAAACAAATTTGCCACTGGTGCTACTTATAGATCTATATCAAAGCTAAACATTGCTCTTTTAATTAGCCTGAATAAATAGCCCTAAAATCACTGGTGAAACTCACTGCCATTTTTTTTGGTGTCATCAGGGCGATGGCTTCAGGTGTGATTCCCTCCACTTGTTCTTGTACCAGAGCTGACAGCACCATGTCTTCCAGGCCCACTGAACAGAGACACAAACCAGATAATTAATGTTTCTTGTATCAAACCACAGGAAAAGTTTTCCTAAACTTTGATACCCTCAGGGATATTTTTAATTGTACCTATCCATCCACAAGCTGTCATTTCCTCCTCTAAGCCTCCTCCCTCTTTGAAAAAAAAAAAAAAACAATTCAAAAACATTTGATCACAAAAAAGGTTTATACCCTCCGGGATATTATGTTCTTCTGTACCTGCCAATGTCCCAATTTCCGTGAAAACTTCTGGTCCCCAAGCGCTGGCTGGACCAAAGGCCTCAGGTCTGGACAAACGGCTTGTCAACGCCTCCATCTGCTGTTCTGTGCAAGGCAGGGACGTCTCCCGCAGGAACAAGACCGCCATGCTGCAGTTTGAGAAAAAAAAGATTTAGGACTTTATCCTCCTCTGAGGGTTTACAAAATGTTTTCATTCAGGTTTGTGCTGCTGAGAAGTGTGCACTGGCCTCCTGTTAGTTAGCATCCGTTCGCAAGTGAATGTGAAATCAATTAATTACTCTTTGAAACCACAAGAAAGTAATTCTATTTTGGCACCACTGTGTTTACTGTTACTAATTACTGCACAATGTACTTGCTACCTTGTATGCAAATTAGCAGTATTTGTTAACCCTTTTGGACTGTATATGGTTTTGTGTTCTTTGTCTTCATGCTCTTCATCACACATATTGGATAATTTTTCAGGGTAAAAAATCAGTCAAAAAACTGAAAACTCACTAATTAAAATTCTGAATGTGAGTCTTCTTTAATAGCTTTTATAACTGTTGTTAAATGTTGTGCTGCAGTGTTTCTGCAGGGCTCAACTAAAGTGACCAGAACCCAGCAAACCAAATGTGGGACAAAGAGAATGTTTGTGTGGACAATGTGGGACATGTTAACAAAGCTGAGAGGAACTACAAAATTTTGATGTTAAAAAATAAACTTTTCCATTCTGCCCCCTAGCTCATAACATACCTACTCATAACATCTCTACTATATGTTTTGCCCTCACAGCATTGAACCAGACTATACCATATCTTAGTGGAGTGGGGCAGAGTGGGCGATTGCCCCCTCTGGTGCTCCCATGTTGCCCACTGCAAAAGTGCCCTTCAAGGTGCCCTTCTAGTGAAGAAAATGTGATGTGGTGCCAAATAGGCTACCTTAGGTGCTAGAAAACTGTTTGGCCTCTATGTGGTTAAATGGTTAAATGGGTAAGTTAATAGTCTCCTGTGTGTTTTTATTACAGAAGTATAGTAGTTGTTGTACTTGAAGTCACATAATATAACAGTTTTAATCAAAACCAGTGGAACTGCACAACAAATTCATCACGACTTTCAGCACACTGGTGCCCCACCACATGCAGGTGGTGCCCTTTATTTTATTTATTTAGTTTTTTTAGTCCCTGCTCCTCAAACAGCCTGAATCCGCCACTGATCAAACTGCCTTTTTGCCTTTTAGAAAAATTACATATTTATGGAAGATTTTATCTTTAATTTGTTGTGTTGTGTGCTCCGATAAATTGTGACTGGGCTGCACAGTTTGAATTAGTGCTCATTGTTTCCATCTTGATTTCGTTTTGTATTTTTGTTACAGCATGATCAATACAATTTTTTTCCCAAAATACATTTAAAAGAGAGACTCAAGTTTATGCAGCTTCATAAATGTAATGTTAACATCATCATCTCATACATTTTGAAGACCTGTCAAAATTGTAATTAATTTTAAGGCTTGAAAATCAGATTATTGGACTTTAGATGTTAGAGGGACCCATGGAAACCCTCTGCTGTGGGGAAGTTTTATAAATACACATGAAGTATTTGACTGACCTGAGGTTGTAGGCACTCAGTCTTTTGATCTCTGAGGATACAGCCCACAGATCAGATGGCCAAATGTTGCCAAATCAATGCCTGCAAACTGCTCCACTTTCAGTTTGCGTTTCCGCATCACACCTGAAATCACTGCTCTCATCTGAAAAAAACAAAAAAGTAATATAAACATTAAACATGCACTAATGGACAGAATAAAGTCTTCAGGATAAGATTCTTTTGTTTACTTGAAGTTTTACATCAGAAAAAAAATCATAAGTTTACCTTTTTTGGGTTCCAGTCGGTCAGCATCCCCAGATGTGCCAACACACCCAGATCAATGAGAGTGGTGTCAGGAAGCTCTCTTTCTCCCATCTCAGTCACCAGTGAGCCCAGAGACAGCACCTGATCTGCTCCCAGTTCTCTCACCGGACTGAAGGACTGGAGTCAGTAAAGAAGCAGAACATGTTTCAACTATAGATCATGTTGATATTAAAACACTACTCATGTTCTGCTCAGCTGTCCATGTCTACCAGGGCTGGAGACGTCACTGCCTGTTCATTGTTTTTCTTGCTTTTTATCCTCAAACCAACAACCCACAGATAGAAAAAGAACACAACACTGTTCAAATTTTGATAATTGTCTTCTGATGTTTAGATAAAATCTTAACTGGCAGGGGGACAGAACTGCTGTCTGTCTGTATAATCCGTGTCATATTCTTACTGGTAAGGAGGAGAATAATATGAAAGAGTATTAAGGCCAGGAATAAGGGAGCAAGAGTTTTGATAATTATTTTGAATTTTGAGAATAAAAAGTTGATAATAAAGTTGAAACATTTTTCAGATTTTTAATTGAGAATAAAGTTGAAATTTGGGATGCACCTGAATCTGAATGCATTATTCTGGAAAGCACAAATAATACAATGGAAATATTTCTTCTATTCAAAGCTGCTCAATCACACATACACAGTCAAGATCAAATGGGGGGGGCATGGGTTGCCAAGGCAGTGTCTTGCTATTGGTCAAGGCTGTAATCCCGCCCCCTCGAAAGTTCACCAAAGTTGAAGTCGAAAGGAATAACCGGTGCAAATTTGTGGCCGTGCCTCTTAATTCACTTTAGTATGACCAGTTTGCTCTTGAGTCTTTCAATTTATCAAACATTTTTGTTTTTCTGAGTTAAAGGGGAGGCTGTGGTGGACTTCAGGCAGTTTATAAAACTTAGTTTGGCTAAAATTTCACTGGCATTCTCAACATTTTAACTTTATTTTCAAAAATTAAAAACAAAAACTTCCTCCTCTCTGATTTATTTTTGCTCAGCCTGGGACCACTACTGAAATTTGACTTCATTCTCAATGTTTCAACTTTATTCTCAACATTTTGACTTTATTCTCCAATCTTCCTCCTTTTCCTCTGATGCCTCGCCCTAACACTCTTCTTTAGAATGTGTGGATGCTATAGGAATAACAAATCTTAAAAATATGTTACCTGAGACTTAACTTTCTATGGTGTTTCACAGGCAGAGTTTTACTGACCTGCCTGAGTTTAACCCACAATGCTCTGCGCTGCTCAGCGCTCATTGAAGCGTCCTGACCAAAAACTTCTACACACTGTTTCAGATCCTCCTGAGACATGCGGCTGAGCTGAGTGGATGTCCAGGCTGAAGGAAACGTCCCTCTGATATCTGCACAAGCTTGGAACTGGCACTGCTCGAAGACAAACAAGTGAAAAGTTTGAATAAAAACTTGCACAAAGACCCTTTTCACATTTCAGACTGACAGTCAGATTACAGATTTTTCCTCAAAGTTATAGGTAATATTTACTGAACTTTTTGCCCTCCTGCTTCGTGCTTTGACAATCCCTCTAATGAGACTCTGAGTCTGCTGTCTCTGACGACGCTGATCCATACACTGAGCAACACAGACTCCACCCACCACACTGTCCTCCCAGCGCCTTTGACCCACCAGGACCTGCTCCACTGTGTCCTTATTCAACACTGTCTGCACAGAGGAAACACATATTATATATTTATGCTTCAGGACATGTCATAGAAAGCCAGTTGAAGTGCAGTGAAATGAATTATTTGCATGGGTTGATGCTTTGGGGTGCTCACCAGTGGGATGGAGTTAATCTGCTTTGTTGAGAGAGAAAACACCAGCCGGCCCAAATGTTCGACATCTCCAACTTGCCATTTGGACGGCTCCCTGGCAAACAAGTACACATATTTTCTCATTAATGTTGTTTTATGTAATCCACATCTTACTGCAAGCATAATACTAGAATTCTCATATCAGCCACTTTATGTATTTTAGACTGCAAACAAACTGTTATACATTACTTTTATTTTACTCCATGGAAAACTGTTATGTTTTCATGTTTTCAACAACTTATGAATCATTATAGGCTAGTATATTAATTTATATGTGAATATTTAGCCATGCTATAGCCAGATGGCTCTAAGGATGGCAATCTCCCATCTGTTCAGTTGGTCCACCACTTTGGTCCAGACTGAATTATCTCAATAAGGATTTTCCTCTTGCACCACCACAAGGTTAATATTTGAGTGAAATATCTCAACAACTGTTGAGTGGATTGCCATGGAATTTGGTACACACATAAATGTCCCCCTGAGGATGAACTGTAATAACTTTGGTATCATTAAATATTTCTTCTAATACCATCATCAGGTGGAAACTTAAAGGGATAGTTCACCCAAAATGAAAATTCAGTCATCATCTACTCACCCTCATGCAGACTGAAGGTCAGGTTAATGTTTTTAGTCCACAAAACACTGTTGAAGTTTCACAGGAAAACAGCGATGCAGAATTTCACAAAAACAATTTAAATGAATGGAGACCAATTTCCAAATGAAAAAAACAACAAACAAAAAAAACAAACAAACATAAAATGTCACCATGCTGTTCGTTTGGTGTAATCCAAGTCTCCTAAAGCCCTGACATGCCAAGTTGACTTGGAAAAATGTCATTTACACATTTTTAGCCTAAATCTTCACTGTAGATCTTTAGCTTGGAGCCACGTACATATGTGTGCTGTGACGATGTGCTTGCAAGTGAACAGTATGTTGGTCACCATTCACTTAAATTGTTTGGGAGATTCTGCAACACTGTTTTCCTGTGAAACTCCAGCTGTGTTTTTTGGACTAAATAACTAACCTGACCTTTAGCATGAGGGTGAGTAGATAATGACTGAATATGCATTTTTGGATGAACTATCCCTTTAAAGTTGTCCCCTTGGTTTATAATGCCAAATGAACTAAATGTCACATTCCGAGCTGTAGGCCAACTTTGTGTTTAGTTCTAAGTAGCAAACATTAGCGGGCTGACATGTTCACTTAGACAGTGAACATGGTGAGCATTACACCTCCTAAGCATCAGCATGTTGGCACTGTCATTGTAATACAGTGACCAGACGTCCCAGTTGTTTGGGACTGTCCTGATTTTAAGCTGGGTGTCCAGACAAATGTCTGGAAAAACACTAAAATGTCCCAGTTTTCAACATTCAGTTCTAAATTGTTCCAGTTTTCAACCCAATTAAACAGGCCTGGTTATATGAAAGTGCAAAAGCATGCATTGCACCCTTAATAGTTTGCACACTCAGTTGAACTTTAAATAACAAATGCCAAACACAAGGTGCACGTCTCCATGTGCACCTTCTATTTTGGTTCATGTTCATGTGCAAAAGGGCTGGATGAAGGGGAATATCCAGATCAGTGAGTGTGGTAATTATTAAAAATATCCTCACAGCCAGTCACATCACTGGTCTCATAGCTCTGCAGATACTGTTAGAATCACCCACATTCATTCAAAGATCAGTGCGGATTTACTGACTTTCCTGCTTTAACCACACTAAATATTATTTCCACCTCCTGTCATTTCAGACGCATCCTAAGTCATTTTGTTCAGGAACTGGGCCTGTCAGTAGGTGTGCTGAGAATGACAATGAGCACATTCCAGTTTCATTTTTATTGAGTTAAATCATTTTTGTCAAAATATTTTTGAGATTCAAGTCATAAAGTTGTCATTAAAATGCTCTGTTTTACACATTTTTTCATATAAATATAAATATAGCAGATACTTTTAAACTATTTTGTAAATTTCTCATTTTTGGTTGATGTGTTAAGCCAATAAATAATGATTGGAATTAATCTTTCAGCATATCATTGACCCAAGTATCATAACCAGGACAGGTCATTTTTTCTCCAGCAGATGTGTTGCTTTACCCAAGGAAGTCTTTCTGAGTGAGCAGGGTACTAATATCTCTCAGAGCCTCTTTAGGCAGGCAGAAACTTCTCATCTCCTCCAGCCGCAGGGCCAGCGCTCCTCTGTCCACCAGAGCCAAGCTGTCCCGGTCCAAGAAAGGCAGTAAAGGCCCCAGGACGTCCAGAGTGGTACCATCAATCTCCCCCTCAGCTTGAGAGGAGCCCTGCAGAGCACCACATACAGTGAGTGAGCCAGGATTACAGGGGATTTCACACTCATATGACTTCAGCTTGTGTGAAAAGCTGCTGAGAGGATGAGGCAGGTTATGTTCTGAATTTCTTTCTCCATCTTTTTTTTTTTTTTTTCTTTGTATGCAGTGGTGGACTCCGGCTGTCTGGGGCAGGGGCAAAAAAGTAAAAAGTGCACAGCTGCATGTGGTAGGGGCACCAGCATGCCAAAGGTTATGATACTTTTAAGGTAATCTGGGGTTTAGAATAAAATTACTCTATTATGTGACTACAACTACTACACATATGTAATAAAAACATAGAGCTATTAACATTTAGAGGCATTTAGAGGCCAACTAATTTTCTAGCATGTGGGGCATCCAACACTGCATCATGTTTCCAGTGGAAGGGCACCCTAGACTGTTCTTTATCACATTTGTCTACCATAGAGGTATCCAAGAGGGCACTTCTGCAGTGTCTTTTTCGAATATGTGGGCACATAAGTCCACCAGTTTTTCTATGTGTGTGCATTCTTGCTTGAGAAGCCTAAACCAACAAATGTAGTTTGCTCTTTGTGCCCTATTAATGTATTAATACAAGTAAAATAAATGACTCACCATCACTGACGCAAGCCCTGATTTAATTTATCCAGAAATAGCATCTCTGAGTTCCAGTAAGCTCTGAATGCTCATTGTGCTGGTTTATCATTTTAATTACCCAGAGATTAATGTAGGATTCCTATTTTAAGTTAATGATGTTGATAAATGACATGCATCAACTGGTTTCTCAGCACGCTTTTCTACATAAAACATACAGCAATGTTTTAACTCCTACTCATCATGTAAGGATATGTATAGAGGCAGTGTTTATATAGCTCATGTCAGTGTTTTACCAGCTCAGTAACAGCTTTCTCTGCTAAATTTGTCTGCTTGTAATGAGGCAGCCTGAGGAAATCATCAAAGTGTGCTTGAATGTGGTCCAGAATGGCTCTGAAGGATATATTAGAAAGGTTCTCTATCATGGTTACACTGAAAAAGAATAAAAAGAAAAGGTGTAAATGTAGTCATCTTTGGATAAACTGTTAAATATTTATGTAAAAAGCAAAATACATGTTCAGTAAGTTGATACTTACGGTAATGTTGCAGCAAAGCCAGAGCCCAAAGCACTGAGGTCGAGTTCAGGATGTTTCCTCAGTTCGTCCACGATACATTTTCGCTGGTAACACAGCCAAAACACATCTGAACTTGTTAGAATGAATGGAAATTATGGAAACATAACAACAACAAACAAATGAGTATTGATATCAGAGACTGTGACGAAGAGTTTGAGAGATGTTGAAGTGTTTGTTCCTCACCAGAGCAGGTCTCATGCCTCCAGGCAGCTCACTAACAAACTGAAGCAGCTCTGCAAAGTCTGTATCGTTGCTCCAAAGCCTCAAAAAGTCACAACTCATTCCACCAGCAATATGACCCAGATCCCTACAAGAAAAAGAGAGGTCAGTATTTAAATTGTTTATTGAGTGACTATCTGACTTGAAAATCACTGTGACCGGATCTGTTTGTTTTGAGTCTTTAATTCAGGTTGCAGGTAAAATGAGTTAATGATTGAAATTATAGATCTGAATGTTCTGGTGCAATACTTACCTCACTGTCCTGCTGGTAATGTTTTTAAATCTGTGGATCTTTTTGAACAAAAGCTGAGCCTGTCCAGATGAAAAAAAGTGTTAGTATTTTTACTATGGTTTACCTTAAAATGAAGAACATTTTAATCAAAGGAGAACTGAATTATAGTTACTATAAAATACTAACTGTACCATTTTTTTCTGTTTTAACCCCTTTACTACTAACCTTATAGGTTTAATGTAATTGCAAGTTGATTTTCATACTGTCCTGAAAACAGCTAAAACCAGTGGTTGCCTATGAAGCTAAAGATACTAAAAATGTGAGTTAAAACCTGCCAAAACGCTGGTATGGCCCTTAATTATACTGCATACTGTGAACTTTTGCACATTCCCTGATGAATAATTTGCATATTCCTGCACAAAACTATACCACTCTTTCATATAGATAACATATTCTATATATTTTTGTTTTCCATTTTCTCCAAAATGTTTCCTTAAAATGTTTACTGAAGTATTTAAGTTTCTCTCCTTATATTGGTCCTTTGCTTAAGGAATTCTTTAAAGTTAGTTAAACTGTTGCACAAAAGCAACCAAAATATGGAAAATAACATCTAGTCTATCATAACCCCATCATGGCTGAGTTTATGGGGATACATGGAGAAAATGAACACAACCCAGTTAGTAATAGACTGGAGAGATCCTGTAAAATAGAATAATTTCCACAGGTCATTGATGTGCCGAGTTATTCAGAGTGTCAAATGTCCTCACCCGTCTGCTAAACACCTTGGTGAAGTTCATGTCAAAACAAGAGGATGATGAGATAGCAGATACTGACTGGGTTGTGTTGCTGGTTTCACGAGCATGCAGCGTGATAAACAGGACCCACAACACAAGGTGATAACACAAGGTCCTAACAGGTGAGGTGATGACAGGCATCACAAGCACAACTGACAGCAAACTGTAGAATTTTATCGCTATAAAATCTCTTTCAATGTAGTAAATGCCTTAACCTTTTTTTCCGATTCTGTGCAACCCCCTTAAATAAGTCCCTCATCTAAGGAGAAATTAAGTCTAAAGTGTCGTACTTAATGAGAAAGCTTGAGGCATTATGTGCAACCAGCCCAGATTCATCCCTAAAGAATAGCTAAACTGTCACTGTATAGTTTGTTCCCTCGAACTTCAGTTTTCTTAAAAAGCTGCTGGAATGCATTACTGGTGGTATATCATTGATTACCACATTAGATACTGTATACTGCCTTGTATATACTTTTTATTGGCATCCTTTTGTTCATTTATTCATTAATATGACTCTTTGTTTTTACTGTTTTTAATCTACATTTATATTTACATGCTTGTACAGATAGTGGGAGCTACTGGACACCTGAGTTGGCCCAAAGGGATGAATAAGTCAATTAAAGACAGAACTGCATCAAAATCTTGTTATACAACCTTTTTGTAAATAATAAATAAATCTCCTTGTGTCCTTGTAAATTATATCTATCCATATCTGTCTATCTGTGTGTTGTGGCATCAGTCTTAGGTCAAACCCAAAATCTAATTACTGTTGAATATACTGATTTCTGGAACAATGGGAGGCATGTTGCTTAAAATCATTCAGAGCATAGATTTTAATTATACAAGTAAATATAATCTTGCAAAATATTCTAAAACTGACTATAAAAGAATTTTCATACATTTACAATCACACAAATAATGGAGGGTATTGAAACATTTAAGTTTGGGGTTATTTAAATATAATATTTTGGGTTTAATATTCAGTGTCAGAATGTATTTCAGTGCAGTTACTAACTGAAAAGGCCAATCTTTGTTGATGTGACTAGGGTCTTGTTAGGCTGAGAACAGGGGGTGAAATGCACTCTTGGCTGTGACAAAATCCCTTTAAGGTAGCCATTATTAATTTATGCTACACTCCTCCACACCATTGTACTACATCCAAACTAATTAGCTTGATGGCGGCTGATGCGTATGGAGTATTAATATCCTGAAAGGCTCATCTGAAGCATATCCAATGAGTCGCAGATTAATGGGACCGAAAACCGAAGCTGGTAACATTTTCTCCTTTAGTCAGAGAACTGCCAACCTATTGTTGTCATATCAATGCAGCTTTACACAGCACACAAAGGTAGATTAAAGTAAAATGTGCACCTGCTGTGGCGACCACAGTATGTCTCCGTACAGGCTGACGTCTCTCAGGATTGCCTCTCCGTTTAAGGTTTCTGTCAGCTTCCTCAGAGGGACAAATGGTAACAGACAGTTTACCTGCTGAGTGATGTTCTGCTCGTCTCTGTGTAGAGCCTGTTGACATACAACAACAACAACAAAAACATTGTAAATTTAAACCTAGGAGCCGTTAAAGCCCCTTTAGAAAACACAAAGCAGGTTTCACACACATGGATCAAATGAACACTTTCTGGAAATCCTAGTGCCAGATTAGCTAGATTAATTTTACTAAGGCCACTACGGAAGCCCATTTGCACCAATGTGATAAAAAAAAAATCCTGTAAGTCATCTTAATGAGAAACTTTCTCACAATAATGACTTAGTATCTAAAACAATTGTGATAGGATCTCAATATGAGTTAGCCATCATCATGCAGATGCATAAAGTTTCTCATTATTTTAAGATACTACATCATTGTTTTGTGACACTAAGTTATTATTTCTAGAAAGTGTCTCATCCTCAAGGACTTACAGGATTTTTTTTCCCATCACATTAGCTGAAATGCTTTTTTGTTCTTTTCCAGTAAGTTTTAGGCTTCTTACACAAGAGCAAGAGAGAAAAGGTTGATGATGTTGTCATATATCTATCCAACATGTAACAACAAGGTGAGTCACACCAGATTAAAAGGAGGGATAAAAGGATTTAAAAAAAAATTATGTGATGTTGTGAAGACAAACAATAGCACCATCACCTCCTGCATAGCATTGTATAACATTGCTCTATGGGCAGGCTTAAGCTCAGTTAGCAGCGTTGTCCAGCACTGACAGTGTGCAGCTTCACTGATCTCAGGCCACTGGAGGTCTCTGAGCACAGCAGGGGAGAGACCAGAGTGTAATGGCTTCAGTCTGCACAGTTTTTCCACGGTGAGCTGGCAGGCAGAGAGAAGCACAGTGGTGAAGGTGCAGCTGGCTCAAATTCAGAAAAAATATTTTGTAAATGACTACTTACAGTGGTGTCCTTTGATATCTTGGATAACATTTGAAAAGCCTGAGGAAAGTATTAAAAAATTAACAAGAGGCCATACAAAATTACACAAGTATTTGTATTTTAAAACAGTTCGGTATCTGGAGTAAAAGTCAAATGTTTAATGAATGTTTATCCTCGTCTTTGCGCTAGAAATGTGGTTGCTAATTAACTGTAGATCTACAGTTATGACAAAAATACCTGCAATCCACTTTAGAGTCAAGGTTAGTTTTTTTTTTTTTTTACATGCAACATATTTTACAGAAAACACAAATTTAGAAACTTTCATGGAAGTGCAACTCATTTTTAGACATTTACATATATACTGGAAACCTATGGGATTGAGAGGACTATAGACGTTTACTGATAAAATGGTGGAGCATGTTTAATTTATCTTCGCCCCAGAATAAGAATGACAGAAAGTCACACATGAAACAATTCCCTGCTGACCTGTGCTGGGGAATATCTGTGTAATCCTGGCTGTGAGAGGATTTCCAGGAGTTGTTGTGAAGGAAGAGATAGCAGGAAGGAAGCTCCTAACTGAGGTAACAGACCGGTGAGGGCAGACAGCTCTGGAGGAGCCACGCTGCTGATGTTCAGGTTCTGAACGGCTGGTATCAACCAAGAGGACAGCTGAAACACGATTCAACAGAGGTAGTCAGACACTGTGTGCAACAATACAAAAAAGTAATTGATGTTAACAGTGGTTTAAAGAAGATTTTATGTGCTGCTTACCCTGCCACTGGCACTGATGAACCCTTTGGACATGCACTGAGCCAGCTGCTGCCAGAGAGCCAAAGACACAGCTGAGTCCTGAAGAAATGAACCCAGGTCACCTGGATCCAGATAACATGCAAGGACTCCTAACCTGCAAAAAAGACAGTAACTTACACTTTACTTTTGAAGACTTTTTCTTTTTGGCATTTTTGCATTTAGTGTATAGCAGACAGAACAGAGGAAGACAGGGAATGAGAAGAGAGAGAGAACTGATGTATTTTTCCATACATGGTATCATAAATGGACAGTATTTTAATTGAATGTGTTTAAAATACTAATATACTTTTGAGTGTTTTGTAGATTTGTATTTTGCTGGGTAGAAAAAAATAAAATGAAAATTGTGACAAAATACTTTAAGGGCTTGAATTTGTGCTCGTATTGTGTATTTCAAATACTTGAATCTGTTAATTTATTCTCAAATAAGACACATTTTTAGCCCCAGGTTCAAACTGTAAAAAAACTGAGTGCCTACAACAATTTGCATAATCACAGTGTTGGGCTAAATGCTTGTGAATAATGTGACATGTCCTACTGGGTCCAGCAACACACTCTACTACTACCACTGTATCTAATTTCTGTTCCTTGTTAGCAGTAGCTTGAGGAAAGAAAACTGCTTTGGTGTTTGGTGCAAATTTCCCTTTAGACCAATGTATGTGATCAAAATATGATCAGATATTGCAGCTACGGCATACTACAACAGAAGCAAAGTAATTAGTTAACATGCGCTGTATGTAGAACTATAAATCACTCAGGGTGCATTTCTGAATTTGCAGCCTCCCACCTTCAAGACATCCTGATTGGCCCTTAAAATCTATGATGAGGGAAATTATCAGAGCTCATCTGTTCAATGTAGGGGTTAAGTTCAGATATAGAAGGGTCTGATACAGGACCCTGCATCAATACCTTTACAAACTATGGCCTAACTCACTGATGCCAATTAATCAGAATCGTAATTAATCATAAAGACAAACATATAAACAGTAGGTATCTAGTTCGCACCTCAGTATGTTGTCACTGGTCAGGTTCTTCTTCTTGCTGAAGAGGGTCCGAAGCACATGGCGCCCCCTTACACCATCCAGACTGCTGTTGCCTAGCAACTCTACCAGAGGAGTGAGCTAAAGGAGACAACAGATTATTAAGTTAGGCCGTACACCCCCTTCTACATCCTGACCAGGTGGACACATCCCCAGTCCCCTGCAGCCTTTAAAAAAAAGAGCAACAAAGCCTATTGATAGCCATCACCATGGCAAAAGTGGTGCATTCAGATGCGATTAAAGTTATTGCAACAATTTCAATTCATCTCTTTAATCTGTACATATGTAAGGCTCCCAATCAGTAACTTTACAAATAACCTGATCATCTCTGATCTGACTCAAATCTGAGAAAGAGATACAGCAGTTTTATAAAGATTTTTAAATCAACAAAACAGCCTCAAACCTGTTGTGATGTCAGTTGCTGAAAATGACTGACTGGGAGGTAAGGCAGAAGTGGGAGGATGGAACTGAGGAAGTACGGTGGCCATGTAGGGACATCACCCACCACACTGGACTGCAGGAGTCTTTTTACAAAGGCCTTTTTCTGCAGTGACTTCATTCCTGAGCTGTGGTCACGAATAGCTGTCAACCTAAAGATCAACACAGAAGCTGTTGGCATAAAGACAGTAACGTATATCAAACTAAATGCAGTTAGGTTGTTTAGTCAGTAACTCACACGGTGTCGTTGACTATCAGCGAGGCAGGAAAGCTCATGATGTCAGAGACAGACATGAAGGGGATGAACTGAGACAGGTCCACAAACAGCTCTGGGGTCACTCGGGGGAACTTATGGATGAAAGCAGCGGTCATTGTTTCCATGGCTTGCAACTCTTTTTGAGAGGCCTGACAGAGGAGACAAAAGAGCTGCACAGAAACTGATGTGTATTTGATGGCCCTCTTTAACTATGCATGGGCCATCACGTAGAATAAAATAAAAGAGAAACAGCACAAGAGAGTGCAAGAGAACAGAACTGCACATTCTACTAAGAGATTAGGGCTTTTAGGTGGTGCCCCTGTAGATCAGTTGGCAGAGCGTGCACCCCATGTACTGAAGCTATCAGTCCTCTGCAGCGGCCACCGGTTTGACTCCCACCTGCAGCCCATTTGCTGCATGTCATCCCCTGTCTCTACCCTCTTTCCTGTCATATCTTCAACTGTCCCTATCAAATTAAGGCAAAATGCCTCTTAAAAAAAGGCATCCAGCACAATTAGCTTAATAATAATTGTCTCTTCAGTGTTTTGCTTTTTTGGAGTGTAAGAACATACCTGGCCTGTTTCAACTTGTAGCTGGTCCCAACTTTGATGCATATGGGAGATAAATCTCTTCACAGCATCTTTTTCAGCAGACATCACCAGAGTCCGAATGCTGTCTCTTGGCATCTGGAGGTACTCCTGGTGAAATAAAGTGATTCAACACGTTGTAAAGGTCAGGTCTGATCTGTCTTGAGAGGTCAAAAGTGAATGTAGCTACACAGAAAGCCGGCGGATACCTGCAGCAGTACCCTGAGAGCAGATGAGTTGTCGTCCCGCTGGATGAGGTCCCACAAGACGGGCTGATGTAACAGCAGGAACAAATTAATCATCACAGTACTGTGTATGTGTGTCTTAGGGATCAACCGATATTCGGAATTTTACAATTATTGTATTATTTTTTAATAGGTTATCTAGGTTATTTTTTCAGTCTGATTGCTGATTAAACAAGTTAATTTCAAAATGTGCTCCTTTGGCTGTGATGCAGACGCCTCTCTGTCTGCGTCTCTGTCCCACCCACAGCACTATCTGACGTTAGGCGACTGTATATACTGCTGTGTAGCTTAATTTTTAATAATACATCATGATTGTTCATAACACAGTGGAACGAAATCACTGGAAGCAAAATGAAAGTTTTCACTATAAATGTCTGATCCCAGTGAATAATTTCCAGTGAGAAGCATGTTGTCTTCAGTTAGAGACTATTTTTAGAGGACTGATAGAGAGCTGAACATTATGATGTCACAGTGAAGTCGACTTTTAACCTCATCATTTTATCCTATTAGATTCAGTTCATTCTTGAGTCGACGTTTTAAGTAAGTTCAAAGAAATTCCCCTCAAGCTTTCCTGAGATATCACTTTCATGAATAAAGGACAGACATGAGGTCACAGTGACCTTTAACCTCCAAAATCTAATCAGTTCATCCTTGAGTCCAAGTGGTTTTTATACCCAGTTATTTGTACCCACGTTTGAAGAAATTCCCTCAAGGAATTCTTGAGATATCACAAGATATTCTCAAGAATGGCATGACCTGAAAATATAATGCCTGCAGTGCTGTTGCCAGCACAGAGGCACAAAAAAACTTTTTCAAGGTTTTTCAAAAATTGTGAATCACAAAGCATACTTCAGCATACAGTCATGACTGTTTGAGATTAGCTGCAGCCAAGTTTCAGGTCACATGTATGATCAACTCCAGGCTTACATCCAGCAGGAATAATTACTGCACAAACTAGTATAAGTATAACTTACTGCAGTTTCACTGTTGCGTCGTGTTGGCTTGTTTATGGCAGAATTACCACAGTTTTAAAACATGCCACCAGGCATAAGCCTATTTTTGTGCCAATTCATGACTTATACTGAAAGACCATTGTCATTCACAATATTTGAAAAACCTTTTTAAAAAAACATTTTTCATGGCTCCATGCCAGCAACAGCTGTGGCCACGGTCATTATGTGTTTGGGTCATCCCATTCTTGTGAACGCAATTCCTCAAGAATGCCTTGAGGGAATTTCTTCAAACTTGGCACAAATGACAATTTGGACCCAAGAATGAACTGACTGAATTTTGATGGTTAAAGGTCACTGTGACACCACTTAACACACTTTTTTTTTAAAAGATTATTTTTTGGGCTTTTTACCTTTATTAGGACAGGACAGCTAGAAAGGAGGCAGAGAGAGAGGGGATGACATGCAGCAAATGGGTCACAGGCGGGAGTCGAATCTGTGGCAGCTGCAGAGGACTGACAGCCTCGGTACATGGGGCACACACTCTACCAACTGAGCTATAGGGGCACCGACTTAACACACTTCTGCCCATAACTGAAGAATTCATGTGCTAATTTAGACAAAATCAGTCAAACTATTGGCGATTACAGATGGGTTACATCCAAATATTCTTTTCGGGTTGCCTGGTGGAGATCTGCACTGCACTGAGTGTACTCTTACAGTTTATAAATAAAATAAATGTACCTTACTTGAGGAAAAAGTACAATATTTGCCCCCAAAATTCTAAATTTTGACACTAAGATTTTCATCTTTACTGCAAAAGTATTTTGGTCCAAGATATCAATTATTATTATTATTATTAACTGTATTCTTTGATCACTAATAATCGGTATTGGCCATCATACTGTATCATATCAGTCGATCCCCATTGTCTGTGTGTGTGAGTCAGCTGTCTTACACTGAAGCAGCTCAGCAGGTCCTCTTTAAGCGTGGCGTTCTGCTCTCTCCTGAGGAAGACTCCCACAGTATGAAGGACGCTCATGGAGGCTTCTGGCTGCAGTCTAGCCCAGGACGTGTTGTCAAGGAGACTGGAGAGGAGGATGGCCTGACCCAAACCTTGTCTCGCCTCTCTTTCCCCCTCATCCAGACCCGAAGAGAGGCCCACCATGAAGTCCAGGACTCGCAACACATATCCCAGCAGCACAAAAAACCCTTCACGCTCCCCTCCCTCCACCTCGCACACACTCAGCTTGTGTACAACTTCCACCAGCAGTGGAGCCGGATCCATGCACAGCTGCGATGTGTCAAACTTATACGGCGCTGGGAGCATGTCAAAAAACCTCTGCAGGAGGCACTTCCTGCCATCCAGTTCCGCCTGCAGATCAGCACAGAAATCAGCAAACTGAGATGTTGATCTTAACAGCTGATTGTACAGTGTGGCGTTCAGACAAATGTACTCTCTAAATCCATGTGTCTGCCCACAGAGCTCCAGGAGTGTTGAGTTGGTGAAATGATGCACAGCCCACTTCCTGTACTGACAGATTTCCTCAACAGTGTCAAAATGGGAGAAGTTTTGTATTTTTGAGCAGTATGCTGCAGCCCAGCTGCCCTCTGGGAGGGATTGGTGCGAGTCAGGGGACTCTCTCCCGCACAAAGCTGAGATCAGGACAGAGTTGTTGGGTAGGAAGCAGTGTCTGAAAGCCTGGGCGCTGAGCAACCTGCTGCCCAACTTGGCCAGACAGTTCTCGTCAAGTCCTGAGTTCTCATCGAGTCCCGGACCTCCTATCGCCTCAGCTGACAGCTGTACACACAAGTCATCTATTGTCTGATTAAAAAAGTGGTAGTCCTTTGTCAGTGCGGCCTGCAAATATTAAAGTTAGAATACGTTAAAATGAAGTACAAGGAACAAGAAATAACAAGCAAATTTTCACAGCAGCCATTTTGACATGAAATAGTAGTGTAAAGACAGGTGTTACCAATGATACTTACTAAGGTTCTGTTACATTCAGGTCAGTCTCTGCCACACTATATGGAATGGGATTTTAAATAGTATCATTGGTAACACCTGTGTTTACACCACTATTTCATAGCAATACAGCTGTCCTGAAAAAGATCTACTGGCAAAAACATAAACATAACATGCAATGTCACAGATATTTAACAAAAAATTCCCAGGAAACACTACTCAAAAAGGCGATTCATCCTGGGTTTGGTCAGATAACTTTGAAACGTAGTCAGTTACATGGTATTTTTTGCCCTTAGTAATGAAATCTATTACAACAAAAATATCTGAATTCCTCTAGGTTACATTTGAACAACTTCAAAATCAAATGCTGAAAATATTGCACAAATTTGAGTAGCATTAAATATTCTTTTTTCTCTTTAAACAACTTTTAAACATCTTTTCAATTAAACATTTCTCTTTAAACGTCTCTAAACATTGTCAAAGCAAAAAAAATGGTTCTATTTATATCTTGGCAGAACCAACACAAAATGGATATTTTATCTCGTCTCCTCTCCCCTAAATCCAGTTACGTGTAATCTATTACCTGATGTGCTCTGTGCAGCCAGAAGGAGGAGTTGGCACACACCGTGTTGTTGAATTCATGGGCAAAGAACTCACTGCAGACATGAACCCACAGGAAGTCCTCCTCAGCAGCAGACAGGTACCAAGCTGCATCTGAGCACGTGGCGTGCAGGTCAATCTGGGACACTGCATGATCAACTGACCCGTTCTCCCCTTCAAACAGTTTACAGTAGAGGAACACAGTGAAGTTGGAGACGCCTGTCAAGCCAGGGATGGATTCATTACACGCTGCCTCCAGGATTTCTATAGAGGTGGAGTACTCCATCTCTCTCTGCTGGTCGCTGCTCTCTGTCGTTCCCACTGTCTGCGGCTGGTTGAACTGGGAGTGGTGAGGTGCAGTGAGGAATTCGTGAAGGCGTTTTCGTTGGGAGATTGTTCGTGAAGAGGGGCCTGTTTTTGGAGATGACTGGACTGGTGTTTGTCGTGATCTTAGTTCATCTCCTTCAGTGGAGGGGCAGGACAGGAATGGCAATGAGTCTGGGAGGCCCTGGGAGTTAACACCCAAAGCCTGAGTGTTCCACATCACATTATGTCTTATCCCCCTACAGAGCAATGGTAGAAATGTGAATCTGTCTTTGCTAACAATTTACTCGCAAGTGAGAGAGTCACATTCCTAAAATATCTTACCATAAGATCAGTTGTCTCAGGTCACCTTCAAAAGGACAAACAAAAGCAAACAGAAAATCAAAGTGAGTGTGACAGTGTGTGGTGGAAAAGGCAACTGGAAGCTCATGCAGTACATGACTATACCTGATGTAACAGTGCAGCTCAGCTAACAATGCCCAAGATATAATGTTACTGACATCAATGAGAGGATAAAGAGATTAGCTGGACTAACAACAGATGCTTTCATCAGCCAGGATGATTACAAAGATTTTAAAGCAGTGGCGGTCACTGTCACTGTCTCTGCTGTAGCTATCCTTCAGGTGAAACCAGGGCCAAACTCATGAGCCTGTTAACATGGGTTTTTCTTGGTAAATAACACAAAATACAATCAAAACAATGCATGATTTAGCATCCACATACAGCAGCATCAGCCATGTGAACAACACAATAAAGGTGCAAAAACATTCTTCAACTTGTCCCAAGAGGAGAGCTCTTTTTGGGTTGTGGTATAACCTTTTATAAAGGTTCCACCTGGAACCCTTTCAAGGCCCTTTTCCACCAAATTTGTTCTGTTTCTGTATTCTTGGAGCCATTGTAATCAGGGATGTCATCAACAGAAGGCGTTGCTCAATACACAACAACCTGTAGAATATGAATATACCCACTTTGGTTCCAAGGAAAACCTGCTACTTTTTGGTTCAAGCTGGGAACTTACTGTTCCTGTTCTGAATGGATTTGTTTTTGGTGGAAATGCTCCAAACAGTTAAAAGTTACATGTGTAAGCCAGAATGGGGCCGGTTCTATGTTGGTGGAAAGAGTTCTACCTAGAACCTAGCATAAAAGGTTATACCCAGAACCATCTGTGAAAGGTTTCACCTAGAACACCCTCTGAGAGGTTCTATGGTGGTTCTACGGATCATAGAGAACCCCTCTATGGTGTAATGGTTCCACCCTGTTATATTGTGAACTCTTATATGTTCCATGAGTTTTTTCATGGGTGCTCTTTCTTAATTATGTCATTGCTATTGTATTATTAGATTGTGTGTGTGTGTATGAATGCATGTAACCTATACATTTCTAACAACACTGAATGATGGATGTTTTTAGCCAAGTTTTTAACTCAGCTTTTTGTCTGAAGTCAGTGAGTTCTTATCTGTGATGACTGTGCAGACAACCTGTGCAGCAGACTGCTCCACATACTCACCAACTGAGCACCGGCCCTGAGCATTGGGCTGTGGCATGTCCACCAGGCTGCTGACATCATCAAGCAGTGCCATGGTAACTCGGGACACTTTTTTCCTCAGGTTCCCATAGACCGAATTACCCACCCTGTGCAGGAGGCCCCTCCTCAGCCCATCCAAACTCTGCACCAGAGCCAGATTTTTCTGCGCCAAGTGTCCACCTCTCTCCCCTCCACCTGAACGTGACAACGCCTGCAGCAGTAAACTTTGCATGGAGTCTGGATCGTCCCCAGTGGCCATTGCGTCTTCCAGAGATGTATTTCCATACAACTCATCCTGCTGCATGGCCTCAGGAGGCAAGCTGAAGGGTTTTAAACGTCCAAACGCACTTGAACCCTTACTGTGTTCAGCAGCTTCCCCTGCTGGGTGCAAGCTGACCACAGGCTTCCAGTTGCGTGTTTCCAGGAAGTGCAGCAGCTGCTGAAGCCAGCTCACATTGAAGGCACAGTCACTACGACCCTTTAGAGCACAGATGAAACCCTGCAGGCCAGCGCTGGCCTGGCCATAGGTCCCACTGACTAGAGCCTGAAGTGCTACCTCCAGCACAGCGCTGACTGTCCTCCAGTTCTGAGATAAGTAAGTCAAGAGGGGCCTGTGGGGCTGACGCTCTGACAGGCTGATCAGACTCTGCAGCAGGCCCAGGAGCCAGTCCCAGTGAGGACTGCCCCTCAGGGACAAAAACCAGTCCTGCACTCTGACGCTGGGACGTGGTGGCACCCGGCCGCCGCTCCACTGGTTCAGTGCAGCACTTCCTTCAGACTGGAGGAAGAAATGCAGTACCTTCTCCCACAGCTGGTCCTCATCTGGCTCTGCCGGTGCCTCCTCCAGCTCAGCTCCCATCTCTTGGAGGTACAGGGAGATGTTGTAGAGGAAGCCAGAGAGACGGTGCCTGTCAATTGGCTTGTTTAATGAAGGCAGGTTCTTGCTGGGAAGTAGGCCGAGTGTTTTTAGGCTCCCCATGATATTCCTCACCCAGGGGTGCACAGACTGGTCCTTGTTTGTTTCTGGAGGAGCTTTCTGAGGATTCAAACTTGTACTCCATTTTGAAATTATCTCCTTAAGAATGGCATCTCTCTGCTCCTCTTTACCACCCCCTGAAAGAGTCCCACCAGTCACAGCATCATGTAATAAACACATGTAGTAATGAGCATACAAATATTGTATTTGGCAATATATTTTGGTGGCGCACTCACCTGTCTTTACAGAGGATCCTTGTCCCAGTAAAACAGCACAAACTATGATGCTTGTGAATTTAAGAGTGGCCATCCCTGGCCTTTTCTTGGCCATCTTCATCTCATGCCAGCATGCACAGTGACACAGCAGTGTCACATCTTTCTCTTCACCCTGTTTTTCCTATTGATGCCACAACACCTTGTGTTTAAAACGTATGCTCCTTTTGTAATTTTCAGTGATGGGATGGACTCAAGGAGTAAAGTATCTCAGCAGAGAGGGGATATTAAACCTTAATGACTGGCTACCACATCACCTTACCTGTTTCACAGCACGGTTACTAAAACATGTACCACTAATGTACTTAACTTATAGAAACTATAAGACTCTGAAGTGTAGGACCATATACGATGCTGAAAAGAGTGAACAAAGAAAGGTTATGAATATGAGGTATGATATTTAAATACAAAACTCCAATTATTAAAGCAATCACAGTTCAGACAGAAATGGAAAAGGATGCACCCACTCCTTTTTAAAGTATTTTTGTCCATTTTAAATGTCAGTGGTCACTCACAATAATGAAAATTTGAGAACAAACAAACAAAAAAAAAAAAAAAAAACACTCACCAACAGTTATAATCCATTCATTTCCTCAAGTATCCCTTCAAGGTTTTGCAAGCATCTCTATACTCAGTGGTGTCAACGCACTCGGAGCTGACCTCTTTCTGAGCACCACTCTCTGTTTCACCATCACTCCGACTTTCTCTACCTTTCACTCTCTCCTCCTGCTGCACCCCTCCCACCTGTGTCCTCTATCCCTCTCTGTGCTTTTAGCTGTTTGGGGCAGTTGCCTTTTTTGTCTCTGGGGTTTAAGAGTTGATGCTTAGTTTCATATTTCATGAGTTAACTTGTGATGCTACAGTATGTTGGTTGGCTGGTTTCCCTGCACAGAAGGGAGTGCAGTGTGGTTAAACTTGTCTCTCAGTCCTTTAGGTCACTGCTTGTATCTACAAAATATTGTGCTCCAGTTCAGCATTTTGGAGTGTCACAAGGCTACTGGAAGGTCACAGCACTCAGCTAGGTGCTCAAACAAGGTGAAAATCTGGATCATGTTAATCACACCCAGGATATCCATCCCACTCTCTAACTGTCCGATGTCTCCCACTGACTGATTCCCCTTTGAGTCGTCTCTCAGCTGGGACTCATCTCGTGACTCTGGGTTTGTTGGGGGTGTAGTCTTACTGTCGGGGATAGGCCAGTAGGACTGTGCAGGCTGTCACTGTTTGGACACATTTATCCCTCAGTCGGGTGGACTTACAATTGAGCCCTGTGCAAGGGCACAGCAGCAGGCTCCCCAGAGTCAGACCACTGTCTGCAGGCCCTGAAACCCTAGAGGGCTGAGTGAAAGGACCACCCCCTCCCTCCACTTGCTTTAGCTGTATGATACTGTGGCCTGCACAGGGACAATAACTTCCTCCTGTATTATTGATACTGCAGGGAACAGCGATCACTCAGTGCAGCAGGGCTCGATTCACCACAGGAATATTCAATGAGAAACTGGATCCACCCCATACGTTCCTCCTCTCTCTGCTGGAAACTCAGCCATGACAGAAATCAGCTGGTGAAATTAGCTGTTGAGATTGGAATACTTGGTTGGAGTCCAACTTTTAGCCGCCATCTTCCAATGGAAATATAGAAGCATAAATACATGTAACCTGAGTTGGTCTTTGCAATAAGTTACTAACATTAGAGAATTTATTTTACCCAATGTTTTAACCCAATTTTTACAGCTAATAAATACATGTGAATATCATAGGAATATTTTTTAATTTTTAATTTTTCTTTTTTAAATTTTTTTCATAATTTCCCCTTACAGCATTTCACAATGAACATGTTAGCAGAGTGCCTGTGACCCCTAGGGGTCATCAGAGGTACTTCAGGGGGCTGCCAAAGGATTGTTTGATCATTTTTGAATGTTAAAAATAAGTCTGAAAAAATATAAATATAAATGAATATAAATAAAAAATAAAATATGTCTGAAAATACAAATTAACGTGAATCCAACGAATTATTAGCAGATATAAATTGGCCTATTAGTGAGAAAACAAAACATTTAATTAACACAACATTGAGAAAAGGCTACTCATGATTCCTTATGCTATCATGGAAGCAAACTAACCTACTATGAGTTGCCCATCACTATGGCAAAATAGTTAGCTACGTATTATTGAAACATATTGTCCAGTAAGCTGTATTATTATCACAAGTGTTAAGACACTGTTGTGCGCCACAATGGATCGTTTTGTGACTTCATGGTCAAGTGACTCCAACACACCCTCCATCTCAGAAACCACCGGTGAAAGTGCAGAGGGTGAGGCTAACACACCTAACAATTGCTATGCTGCAACTGCTGCTGATGTAGTAGCCATGGACAAATGCAAAGGAAAGAAGACCCAAATGAATTAAGTGCAATATATGTAGGATGCCTGCTCTGTCTCTCTATCAGCTAAGGGGCCCATGGCCTGAAAAATGTTGAGGGGCTGGCTATAAACCCATCACTTTTAAAATACAGACTGCACAAATGGTCTAAATAGAACATTTTCTACTCAGTAGTAAAATGTTTGTTTTGTTGAAAATGCTTTTATACTACTAGGTTAAATAATTGAAATAAATATAAGTGTTATTTGAAGGTAAAAAGTCACGCATGGCTTTTCCCCCAGCAGTAGGAACTGGCACACTGCTGTACCATGTGGATATGTTAGCTGCAAAATAAACAGCAAAGCTTTGTTTTAGTAGCATATATTTAATAGAACAGCAATAACAGTTTCTTGATTTTTTATTTCTTAATTATTAATTCAAGAACACTGACACAGAACATACATAACTGAACAGAATGTCCTATTGAGCCTTAAAAAGAAAGAACAGCAAAAAGACAAAATATTTAATTATTAACAAACAACCTTCTTCTTCTTGGGGCAGTCTGAACATCAGTGAACTTACAGAGCATATAAAAGGTCATCTATACCTTGAATTCCCTTTGTGTGAAAAGATTAAGAAAAAAAAAACTGTTGCTGATACTGAGGGGAGAGACGGCATTGCAAAGGAGGAAAAAGTGGCATGCCTCTCTTTCCCTGTACAGATCTTCATCTCTCTCCATACAGAGATGGACTGGTGAACAGGCCCAGGTATCTTGGAGATCAGTGGCTCTTTATTATATTTTGTTGCTGCTAACTTGTTTCCAGATACTTTGGTTTATTTTTTACAAAATGTGTTGTGTAGTATTATGTATGATACTGTAGCTGAAGCTCTGGGGAATCTTTAGACAGCTTCTCTTTATCTTTAGCAGTATCACAACAAAGTTCAAGTTCAGTTTTAACCCTGCAGTTGAGCGTGGTAGATACATTCGAGTTTTTGTACAAACAAAAAAGTTGAGAAAACAGAAAATTTCATGGCAACTTAATTCAAAAGATTTTTTTCCCAACTAAAACTCTTAATTTCTGAAAAAAGTTTGAGATAATTAGATAATTAATCCTTAGATAAACTTAAATCTTTGGGCTTTAGAAACTCAAACTAATTTGTATTTAGAGAAGTACTGTATTTTCAAATGTAACCAGTTCATTTTCAAAGCCTGAAATAATGACAAATCAGGTTCACAGCTCACTGTAAACAATGTTTGAAAACTTTTTTTTTGGGGGGGTGTAAGATTATAGATCGGGAAATGTTTGTTTAGTTTATTTTAAAACAAAAGAATGGTATGGTTAACCTGCTAAATGCAAAAATAGATAAAAAAAATGAGACACATTGTTTGACATTTGTCCATGTCTCCACACAAAGTCAAAGTTGTGGGTTTTGACCTCTCTTTTACCTTTAACACCTTTTTTATTCCACAGTGGTCCCTCCAGGAAGAATACTATGGACAGTCATAAGAAGAAAGTCATTAAATGAGGGGACAGCGACACCTGTTGCCCACTTACTCAAATCAAACACTTGAAAAACACCACCAACTTAATAAAATCCCATTAAATATAGGTATTTTCAAACAAGTAAAATAGTACAAAGTAAATAAAGACTGCAAGTTGACACACTTGTATGGTTTTAAATAGTGATCTGTGACATCTACAGGACCACCACTGTGCTCCAGATCTGTTCTGTTGCTCCTACAGGAGCTAAAATCTAGATTTGTTGAGATTTGTTCATGTATTTAGATCTAGTCCAAATTAGTCTAAAAAGGTAAAAAAATAAATAAATAAATAAAGGCATTACACCCTCTTTATCTGTTTGACAGTCTCCCATCAGCCTGAAAACTTTAAACCCTTTATTTGTAACTTCAGTGCCACTGTAGTTACTTATATCTGCCTTTGGAGGGCAGTGTCAATCCAGGGCATGATGGGCATTTTACTTTAAACTCTGTTTTCTCATAATTACAAGATACCATAAAGAAAACAATATTTCTTGGTAATATTTCTGTGTTACTTAAACGTCAACATTTGCATCAAAGGAAAATATGAGAAACATGTCTGATTCTAAAAAAATCTATTGAGGGGTAAGCCGGCCAGCCATAATGTGCACAAAATGAGAAGATAATTAATTTTTTTCATTTTGCATTTCGAGAATAAACTAAGGCCTTTGTACACCGCTGTAGAGATCAGAAGTAAAGACAGTGAGATTTGCTGTAAATAGTTCAGTCTCTCATTTCGTTAAATTTGCAGCTTTTCATTTTGGAGCCAACCCAAGATCCAGACTTTTCCCAGCACGACTGCTCTCAAAGGGCTTTACACAAAGTTCCTCCACAGGGACACCAAGAGCCCTTTGCTTTGCTTCGTAGGTCAGCAGCAAATCCTTACGGGCCTGCCAGATACACAGTTGTTTCATGTAAGTATGAATATTACTGCACAAATAAACATCATTATTAGTAGAACAAATGCATGACAGCACGTTCAGGAAGTAAATTAACTACTAACCTGGGAGATCTGAGCTTTTTTATACTGTAAGTTCTTGATGGTATTATTACTGGAGTCAAGATTTTCCTACAAACAAAAGCATATCTCGTTTATGTTCTTGTACAAACGTTAGGGCAACATGCATTAAATACACACTGCAGCCAGAGTGAAAAAAGAGTAAAAATGACATCAGCAATGAAGACCACACAAATGACTTCAAACGAACAAGCATAACAGTACCTCAATTTTGTTTGTAACCTCACTGAGGGCAGTTTGGTCAACGTTGGAGGCAGAAAGCACCGAGGAGAGCTGAGCCTGTGTCTTCTCCACACTGTCCTGTCAGAGCTTTCAGCTTCCTTTCCAGCATTACACTCCTCACACCAGCTTTATGCTGCACCTTCTGAATATTTTGAGTGAACGTCTTGTACAACTCGTCCCTTTCCATCTGAAGCTGTGTTACATGTGCATGCACAAAAAACAGATGCAAAGACATTCACATAAATACCCACCAGTACACAAAGCATTTTGCTCACATTCAAGGTGCGAATGAATCAAGCTAACAATTAAGCAACATGACATTGTGCAACTCAGTCTTAGCTTTCACCTCGCTGAATTTCTGTTCCAGTGCCTCATAATCGCATTTCAGATCATCTAGCTCCTCTTTCTTGATCTTTTCAGTGGCATCCTGTTAAAAAGTGTCACAAATTAACATTGTGTCCACGTACTGTATGCTGCATGCCAGTTACAGAGGTAAATGCTTCTCGAGGCACCCATCAAAGAGCTAGTAGCAGCAAATAAAAGTGCACAAACAAGTATACTCAGTTTTTTAAAAATTCACAAACACAGGCACCAACATAACCTCTTTTGCTGTGTAGTACTTCATTTTTTTCTCATTGTCAGCATTTTCCTGTTTAGCTTTTGAGAGAAGCTCAGCAAGACGTTTGTTATCCTGCAAGAGGAGGGACAGGTCCTTTTCCTTCACCTTCTGTTCTGTCTGCAGGCCAGCAATTTGTTTCTAAGAAAAGTCAATGAAACACAACTTGATCAAAACATGTTGCAACAATTAATCAACAACCCAGTCAATGATTTTGAGTCATTTATCAAGGTAAACTCCCACACATTATCAGGTTACAGCTTCTAAAATTTGAAGATTTTTCTGTTTTATTTATTATTCTGTTTTATTATTTTAAATATCAAATTCATTATCAATCATAACAAACTATTTAAATCTACTGCAAGGAACTCATATTTTGATGATTTTAGACGTGTATAAAAGCAGTAGTGTTTCTACCATAAATATAACATCAAAAATAAAATTATCAGAAGAAAAATTTTAGCCTGACGATTTAGCTTTTGCTTTGAACGCACTGATTGGGATGTGCTTCTGGAAACAGAAGAGAACAGTATGGACATTGATAGACAGGCTGATTGTTTCACTGAGTACATCAACTTCTGTAGAGACACAGTCATACCTACAAAGACTGTACGCTGTTTCCCCAATAACAAACCCTGGATCACAAGTGACATAAAGGCAATCCTCAATCAGAAAAAGGAAGCTTTTAGAGAGGGTGACAAAGAACGGCTCAAACAGGTGCAACATGAGCTGAAGAAGAGATTGACGATGGCAAAGGTGGAATACAAAAAGAAGATAGAGAAGAATTTACATCATAACAATATCCGTGAGGTGTGGAGAGAAATAAATACCATCTCTGGCTACAACAAAAAGAAAAGACAGCCAATCGTGGGTGATGTGGAAAGAGCTGATGAACTCAATCAGTTCTTCAACAGGTTTGACACTGAGGTCACATCCCATTCCACTGCCGCTCCTCCTCCTCCTCCTCCTCCTCTTCAACATGTGGGCATCTCCACCATGGCTCCTCTTCAAAACATCTGGACATCTCCACCATGGCTCCTCTTCAACAACATCTGGGCATCTCCATCATGGCTCCTCCTCCTCCTCCTCTCCCCCTCCTTCTCCACAAGTGTGTTCCTCCACCATGCCTCCTCTTCAACAACATCTGGGCATCTCCATCATGGCTCCTCCTCCTCCTCCACCACAAGAGTGTTCCTCCACCATGGCTCCTCTTCAACAACATCTGGGCATCTCCACCATGGCTCCTCCTCTTCCTCCTCCTCCTCCTCCACAAGTGTGTTCCTCCACCATGCCTCCTCTTCAACAACATCTGGGCATCTCCATCATGGCTCCTCCTCCTCCTCCTCCTCCACAAGTGTGTTCCTCCACCATGGCTCCTCTTCAACAACATCTGGGCATCTCCATCATGAGTCCGCCTCCACCTCCTCCTCCACATGGGTACATTTCCGCGACTGTAGCTACTCCTCTTCACACACCTGTTCCTCCACCCTTGTTTGTCACTGAGACAGGGGTGAGGTTGGAGCTCGGGAGACTTTGCTCTGGGAAGGCAGCTGGCCCTGATGGTGTGTGTCCAAGGCTGCTTAAAGACTGTGCTGCCCAACTGTGCCAACCTCTTCACAAAATCTTCAACCTGAGTCTACAGCTGGGGCGGGTGCCGGCTCTGTGGAAAACATCTTGTATTGTCCCGGTACCAAAAAGAAAATGTCCAGCTGAACTAAATGACTACAGACCGGTGGCCCTTACTTCACACATCATGAAAACCCTGGAGCGGCTGATTCTACGTCTTCTGAGGCCTGAGGTCAAAGACAAACTCGATCCCCTGCAGTTTGCCTACAAAGAACACATTGGAGTGAATGATGCAGTACTCTACATGCTCCACCGTTCCCTCTCTCATTTGGAAGAATCTGGCGCTTATGTAAGAATTATGTTTTTTGACTTTTCAAGCGCATTTAATACCATCCAACCCAACATACTCAAAAACAAGCTCATAGAGATGGGAGTGGTTTCTTCCTTTGTCTCCTGGATCACGGATTACCTGACAGAAAGGCCACAGTTTGTCAGGTTAGGGAACTGTTTTTCTGGGACATTAATGAGCAGCACAGGGGCTCCACAAGGGACTGTCCTGGCTCCATTCCTGTTCACATTGTATACAGCAGACTTTAAATATAACTCTGAGTCCTGCCACATCCAGAAATACTCAGATGACACTGCTATTGTAGCTTGTATAAGGAATGGACAGGAATCTGAATATAGGGATTTGATAAAATCCTTCAGTGACTGGAGTCATAAAAACTGCCTCATACTAAACACATCAAAGACAAAGGAAATGGTCATTGATTTCCGTAGATCCAAGCCCCCTCTTCAGCCTGTGAACACTTGTGGAGTGGACATCGAGGTGGTAACAAACTATAAATATCTTGGTGTACACCTGGATAACAAGCTGGACTGGTCCCTTAACACAGATGCACTCTACAAAAAGGGGCAGAGCCGCCTCTTTTTCCTAAGGAAGCTCAGATCTCTAAACATCTGCAGTAAGATGCTGCAGATGTTTTATCAGTCTATTGTGGCAAGTGTTTTATTTTATGCTGCAGTCTGCTGGGGAGGAAGTTTGGGAAAAAAGCAAGCAAGGAGGCTGGATAAGCTTGTGAAAAAGGCTGGCTCTGTGATCGGAGTAAGGATGGACTCTCTGGAGGAAGTTGTGGAGAGAGACACAATGAGGACGGTGGAGGCCATCCTAAACAACATGGATCATCCACTGCATAACACCTTGATGGACCAAAGAAATAATGGTGGTGGAAGGCTTCTCTCTCTTCGTTGTAGGACAGAGAGATACAGAAGATCTTTCATACCAACTGCCATCAGACTCTATAATTCTTATACAAATAGATGAGACTACAGACAAATGAATTTCCCCTTGGGGATCAATAAAGTATTTCGTATTCGTATTCGTATTCGTAATCACCCTGTCATATGTGATATATATCACAGCTAATGACAGACAGACAGACAGACAGACAGACAGACAGATAGATAGATTAGATAGATAGATAGATAGATAGATAGATAGATAGAAGAATATTGGCTGATATATTGATATTGGAATATTTTTACTCCCTAATCTTGGTATCGTCCACAAAGATCCAGTATCAGTCGGGCTCTAGTAAAAACCCCTCCTGCTTCTTTTTAACTGGCTAGCATACACCTCGCTGTAACTTTGCCTGGGAAAATAAAGCACAGGCATGTTTCATATGATTTCAAGCAGAATCCAACCTGGTGGCGGGCATTAAGAATTATCATACATGTTGGGCTGTAAGAAATTGTGATGCCCTTTTTTCACCATTTTATAGACTAAACAATTTATCAATTGATTGAAAAAAATAATAATAATAATTAGCAGACTCATCAATAATGAAAACAATCATGAGTTGTAAAACATCTAAAATTTCTCGGTGCGCTGAATGTGCACACTTATACCTTGAGTGAACTGTTTATGTCCAGATCCTGTTGCATGCTAACAAGCAGTACAGTAACTTCACTGAGAGCTTTGTTGTGGTCATCAATAAGACCAGCGATGTGGCTGTTCCACTGGTCCTCTGTCCCACTGGTCTGTTTTTTCCTCATGTTGTCCAGCTCCTGTGGCAGCAACTCCATCTTCTTCTGATACTTGGATTTAATTTCTACACAAATAGCGACACAAAATGATAGTTCCCATCTAATTTTTGACAGCCCAGGGTGTTGAATTCAACTCAACATGAGATAAGTTTATTTACCTGTGAGCTGCTTCTCCCAGCTGTTCCTTGCTTTAGCCATTTCTTCATCATGTGCCTGTTGAGATCACAACCAAAGTGGTATTTGTAGCATAGATGCTTATGTGCTGGAATATATCAGGATAAAGAGAAACATTAAATCCACTAATCTTTAAGTTTAGAAATAAAATAGACATAGACTTGCTGTGTTCTACAAACCAGTTCAAGCTCCTTGACAAGGTTTTCATTGCTGAGCTCCTGCATATCTACCATGATGGCTCTCATTTCCTTATGAAGCTCGTTCTCTAGTTTTTCTTGCTCTTTCTGAAGCACCTCAGTGGAGACTAAACCATCCTCTTTTAACTCAGAGATTGTGTTCTGATGTTCACACAGCAGGTGCTTCATCTTCTGCTTATACACCTAGTGAGGAAAAAAGAATATGCAAATATAAAGTTGATTCAGCCATTCAGTCTATGTATGAGTTTGTGCATTGTTTTTTGGGAAAATCCTGTATAGTCTGCCTTTAATTTAATTAAATATTTTTCCCAGTAACTGTAACGGATTACAAGTACATTTATTTTCTATTTTAATTATGATATGCCATTACATGTAACAAGTTACTCCCCAACACTTGCCCTGCGACAGGTGAAGCCACTCTCAAGCCCTGCCCTCATTTACCTTTAAGCAGTCTTTAAATTACCTTAACCTAAGCAAAGAGCAGACACTTGCTGGCTTTTATAGCTGCACTATATGCTAAGGCTAAACTACCGTTGCTGGTCCAACTGGATTGAATAGGCGGCTTCATCTGAACAGCTGCCATGGCTCCCTCAGTTGTCCATCCACCATCACTGCATATACGGTGCCAACAGACTTACTAATAGACACTAGTTAGCTGTCCCTCTGGTATGAGAAACTCTTCCTGAATTACGTCCCTTCCTTGACCTGTCTTATCAAAAAAGAACATAAAGTCTAACTTGGGAATATTTATGTAAGTGTAAAAGTGCAAACAAGTGTGCAGGATCATCAGCTGGACACCCTCTCAGTAACTGGTGTCTCAGTAAAATGCAGCACCATCTGCTCCACTTCTTTTATGAAATGCTAACTGCCACTGGTTACTTTGCGTTTTGCATTTAATCTGAGAAAAACTCAGTATGTCTGCAAAATGCTAGCCTTTTATGAAAATAACTAAAAGCAATTCTCTTTTATATGGATGGCAATATATCTGTGACATTATCTGTAGAGCTTTGACACCCACAGAGGTAAAGAGATGGGAGATGCATTTTCAATTTGTAGAGAAGCCTGTGATATTTGAACTAATCTGAGAGCTTAAAAAAATGCCCAAAATGATTTATCATTTTATTATCTGTGACTTTTTCGGATAGTCATTATTTCAGGATTCCATTATACCTGAAGAAAAACTGGGAAATCTATCAAGCAATGTTTCATCACAACTGTATCTATAGTATGAGTTGAGAGGTTTGATTTACAATTTAAATATAGTCATGACTAGAGGTGGTCCGATGCCATTTCTTCCTTCCCAGTACTGATCCCGATATCATATGTTTGTGTTTCGGCCAATACCAAGCACCAATCTGATACCAGTATGTTAAAAAATAAATACTGTTATTACTTTTTAACAGCTGCGTACTACTAGCCCTCTCTTGGTGTGATATGATTGCTAACATTGTTGTATGACCTGGCTTAGGTTAAACCCTTTCTAAAACATGAACAAATAGGATACATACAGTAAATGAGTGCCAGAGAACATGATGTCACCATCCTGAAGAGATGTAAGTGGTGTATGGGTTGGTGCTGCAAGTGTCAGTGTCTTTTTTTCTGGCTTAATAAATTATGTTATATTGGATCGGTGCATAAACTTATGTACTTGCTGATACTGATACCAGTATTTTAGCCAGAATCTGAGGCATTTTCCAATACTGGTATTGGTATCAGAAAATCTCTAATCATGACTCACATTTTTGGACAACCTGTGATTACCAACATTATGGTACATTACAAGTAACTAGAATGCTAATAACAAAACAGTGGAATTCATTGCTATTGACTTTTTGTTGCTATTGACTTTTTCTTGTAATTAAATAATATATTAAAAGTTAAGCATTTTAAATGTAATAGTATAGTTTCAAATATAGTATATAATTGATGACAAACTGAGTGCTATCCAATAAATGCAATGGAATCTATGATTTTCCCTGACTTTAACAGCTGAGAGGACAGCCTGTAAGAAATGCCACTAAGGAAAAGACTGAAGCACAATGGATTGTGAGACAGCAAATTGTTAGTTGTTACTTCAAATAGTTGAAGAAATAGGTCAGCCTTACTACCTGTTCTGACAGTTTCTGGCTTAAAATATACACTTGGGAAAATATAGCCAGTGGTTTTGGGCACTGTTTGACAGTATACAGTACTGCTATAGTATATCTGTGTATTAACCTTACCTTGATCTCTACTTGGTGGCGCCCCTCATCCTCCTCTATTTCCTTATCTAGGTTTTTCCGTTCAGCCTTCACCTCCTCTAGCTGTCTGTCTGTGATCTCCCAGAAGGTGTGGATCTTGTCCCTCTCCAACTGAAAGTAGTTTCTCTCCTCTCTCTCTCGATCCAGCTCTTCTCGAAGCCGCACAATGTGCTCTTCCAGCTGAAATAAAAACATACTTTAGTGTGGGCATGAACTATGTAAATGTCTGGTAGCTTTTGGTTACTATAACAACCAAGTGCTGTAAATTATTGCCTCATTTGTCAAAGTCAATTTACTGTTCACAGGGGGCACTCAGCCAGTGAAAACAAACATATATTGTCCTTTGTGGCTCTGAAGTTAAGTCTGAGAAAATAATCCTGATGATGTCTTCAAGGCTATTCAGGCATGGGTTTATAGACCACAAATTTATAACATAAATCTGCATTAAAAAATGGGGGTTTGAGCTTAACAAGGATTTTAAAAATTATTATTATTTTATTATTTCCTCTTACCTGTAGAGATATTTATCCATCTAGACAGTTTTAGTGTGAGTTGCTGAGTTTTGGAGATATTGGCCATAGAGATGTCTATCTTCTCTCAAATATAAAAAATACATTTGAAAAAGTCAACCACAATGTCTTTCTGTTGTGAGCAGCTTCAAGTAAGAACCATTTTTTTCTGCTGTCCATAATATTGTAAGAAGTGACGTGCATCTATTCATGGACAAGAGACTCATGCTTGGGACAGTTCAGGAGGTGAACATTAATGACATCATCCTCAGCTGAGCAGTAAGATCTCATTAATGAGTAGATGCGCGCTTCCTTCTGTGGGGTGGTGGGTGTAGTTCAGTAAAAAGACAATAGTTCCTGCATGAAACAAGTCACAAAAAAGTCTGTAATTAATCATTAATAGCCGGGTCATGATTTTTGGAAAGAGATATTGCTGTTCAGAGCAATAAGGACTGCCCAAGTAATATGCTATGTCAGTCACTTGCCCAACCAGGAAAGTGGTGAATAAGAACTAAACCAATAAAGTATTTTGCTAACTGATTAATCATTAAAAAGTCATTGTTCATGCAAAAATGGTAGATGATGCTGTTTTCACACTCTCAAATATGTAGATTTCCTGCATGACATGTAAAGACATCACCTTGGACTTGGAAAACGGGGATGGGCATTTTTCACCATTTTCTAACATTTTATAGATGGTGCATTACTGAATTAAACATGACGATTAATTTTAGTCTGCGTTGGTGAATAAATAAATAAAACAACAACAATAATAATAAAAATACTGACTTGCTGAAATACCCTTTTCATGTACAGATCACTCAGAGCAGGAAACATTCCCCTCTGACATAAAACATCCAACCATCCCTACACATTTTCATACATACATCACATTCAGCTCTGACCTGCTCTTTGGACATCTCCTCCTTGGTAAGGCCATCTATCAGTGTGGGCGTCCTTGCCTTTGCAGGCTTTTTACTTGAGCCTTTCTTTTTGGGTGGCTGGATAAAGTCAACATAGAACAGAATAATGTTAAAAAAAATGCTTCCTTCTGACAACCAACCATATTTCTTTACTATTACAGTTATTGTGGCTAAGTATCGCCTAGTCTTTTTCTTTTTATTAACTCATTAATATAATTATAACACAAGAGAAACATAAAAAATATTCTCAAACATGAAATACACAAGCGTTAGCTGCTAGGTAGCCTAGCTAACAGCTAACGGTGGTTATTTACTGTAATTAGCTCTCTATGAACGCTTATGGTTGTGATGAATCGATTTAAAGAACGCTTTGCTCACCATCATACAAATATCGCGAATAACACAGAGAAACAGGCAGTGATTCGGTGGTTCTGAGAAGCTCGCACACAGTTGGCACTTGAACTCAAACAACAAGTCGACTTGCTCTTCAGCCTGTAGTCTCAAACATAACACGTTGCCATAGCAACGATAGCACGTGTCATTAGATACCTCCAGGAAAGAACCCCAGACTCGCGGGCAATCTCGCGAGAGTGATCAATTAAACCCAAACCCTGGTCTTTTCTAACGCTAACCAAGTGTCTTTTTTCTTTAACTATAGTGTTGTCACGTAATTAAATACAATTAGTTTGCTCAGCGTGTACAATGAGCAAACAACGCCAATCTCGCAAATCTCGCGAGAGATTCACAAGTGTAGGGTTCCCTTCTGGACATGACCTTCAGCAGGGTGCGAGGTGTACCAGCACTGACTCCCATGAAACAGCTCAAGGTATTTCAACAACTACGAGTGGGCTTTAGGGAGGGCGGAACCAAGTACATTTACTCCAGTACTGTTCTTAAGTATTGTACTTAAGACAAAGGTTTACTTGAGTTTTTTTTTTTCATGTTATTTTATTCTTCCCCTTCACTACATTTCCAAGGGAAATTTTGTACTTTTTACTCCACTACATCTATTTGACAGCTTTAGTTACTTTTCTGATTAAGATTTTACAATCAATTGCAAAACTGTAACTCCGTTTAGCCTTTACCACCAGTATATAAATGTTTAATACATGGTTTATAACAAGGGTACTCAACTTGCTTTCACCAAGGTCAGTTTTGCAAAATGACACATGGCCAGGGACCAGTTAATAAACAAACACTAATAATAACTTTATTTATCACATAAAATGAATAAACATTAAAAGACCGAAAAATCATCTTTATTTAAAATTCTTTTTTTTATTAATTGACTTATTAACTTAACTTACTATTAACTTGGTATGAGGATTGACAGATAAATCATATATTTTACTGCATGTCATAACTGCAACTGTGTTTTAGTTGTAAATGCTTTAGTAAACAACTGAAATAGTTTAACATTAAAGAGGTGGAACCTCTTCCATCATGCAATCACTGAAATGTTGGAATGATTTATAAATGTGAACACGAACTGCTCCTACCAGGGACAGAATGAATAATATATGTAAGCTCTTTTAGTATGAAATACACATTCGTGGGATAAGAATAATCTTCATTTCTGTGTAAATCTTGCTCCTCTTAAGCTAATAGTTGTCTTCCCCTGCAGAGCTCACTGTCTGATCCTACTGCACTCTAGGAAATGGTCAAAGGGCCACCGGGCAGCCTTTTGAGGGCCAGATTTAGCCCATGGGCCACAGATTTAGTGTCACTGATTCAAAATGAATCATAATGTAATTGTAAGGAGATATGTTGATTTATATTTGTCACCAGCTATAACTCATGTGGTAACAGCCTGGCTGTAAAATACACATTTCCCCATGCATATTATTCTATTCTATTTTATTATTATCCACCACACTGGTACAAACTAAAATATCTCAGCAAATGCTGAATAGAGTGCCATGAAATTTTGTGCAGGTATTCATGACCCCTTCAGAAAGAATTTTAATAACTTTGGCGATCCCCTGACTTTTCATCTATCACCACCATGAGCATTATGAGCGAATAGCTGCAAAACAAATGACATTTCCATCAGCTCCAGCTGTGCTTTAAGCAAATGATAGCATGCAAACCTAAGATGGTGAGCAAGGTAAACATTATTCCTGCTTAACATCAGCATATAAGCATGCCAATGTCAGCATGTAGCACTGCCTGTAAGTACCCAGGATGTCTAATCAACACTGTGAGAAAATGGCACTAAAAGCCAAAGAAAGATTCATGAGGCACCAAAATGTAAACTCATGCATAATGTAATCCAAATTATTACATCAGTCCTGTAATATTAATACAGTGAAGCTTTGTTATTATAGCTGACACTGTCAAAGACCCATGAAGCTGTAGTTTGTGGTGTTGCATTGGACTGTATTTTTTATAATTGTATTATACTTTTGCTTCTCAGTGTATGAATGAAGTGGACACAATATTCAGAATCATTTGTTTATTATTTGTTATAGTCAAATAACTATTTAAAAACTGTGTTCCAGATTAAAAATATTTACATATGTAGTCTTCACACAGGAGATCATGGTCAAACATTGAGCACAGGGGTGTCAAAGAGGTCACAGAGGCCTTCACACTCATTCAGATTATACATGAACTCCTGTTCAGATGGGGGCGGAGACAGACGGAGGAGTGGAGAAAAAACTGAGGAGCAGAGGTAAACACATGATTAACACAAATGTACTACAAGCACCAATATATGATAGATATGAATCTAATATATAAGTCACCAAATAAAATACACTTACTTCCAGAGGCCATGAGCTTAGAGATTACATCTGCATTTCATTATTTCTACAGAATAAGGAAAGATGTGCACAGTCAAATACATTTACATAAGAATTTAATTATTTAATGAACATAAATAATTCAGAGACACAAGATAAAACAAGCATTCTACCTTTGTTGGGCTGAAGTAGGTCCTGCAGTTCTTTTGATGAACGTTGTGCTGGAAAAAAAAGTCTTTTTTTAATGAGGCAGTAATGTGTAACTGCATGAGGCAGTAACACATTATTGTGTGAGCATGCAAGACATAATCAAAGATGCAGAGAAAGACACCAGAGCCAGAAACCACTGAGATATGTAACTGATAAACTGTTTTCATCTGTCAGTCAGTGTGGGGAGGGTTTGATGTCTGTTATCTCCAGCTCAGTTCAGATGATGAAAACTTGTGATATTAACAAACATATTTAACATATTAACAGCAGTAATGTTGGTTAAGTATCTGATCAGTGTTATAAATAGTGTTTTTAACTTACCATTGAATCAACTTTTTTGATTTAGTAACTTATATGTAGAGTTGCATCATTTAGTTATTTAATTAATCAGTCAATCAAAAGAAAAATAGCTATAAATTATTTTAATAATCAATTCTGTCAGTTGTATTTCAAGCAAAAATGTACATTTGTGGGTTCCAAGTACTTAAATGTAAAGATGTACTGAAGAGTGCTGAAGAGTAAAGAGAGGTAAAGAGTCTTTGAGTTCTGGACTGTTGGTTGGACAAAAGAAGCAGTTTGAAGACATCACATTAGGCTCTGAGAAATTGTGATGAGCATTTTTGACACTTTATAGAAGAAACAATTACTGGAATCATGAAAATAATCTACAGATTAATCAATAATAAAAATGGTTATTTGCAGCCTGTCTTATATGCGCTCCTTACATGCATATGTCACTTTTTACTGTTCAATGAATTGATTCTGATCCCAGTCTAAAGTCTCATTGCAACAGCAGTTCGGTGCCTCTTTCCAGAGAAAACAGATTAATTGTGAAAAAAGTGACATTTGTTCTTTATGCCCTCGATCAAATTCAAGTAATATTCTCACCAACCACTTTGGATCCATATGGCAAGGGATCGACTTCATGCTCAAATGGAGTGTCCGGTTCCTCTTTCATTGGCACATCATCAAAAATGCATTTCAGACATTGTACAAGCTAAAATACTCAAATCCAGATGCATCAGCTCTTTTAAGCTCAGCATTTATAAGTGACGATAACTGAAGATGCTGTAAGTCCTCCATGGCCGTCCGTCTAGATCTGGTGCTATATTTTGTATTAGCTGATGCCTGACAAGGTGCAATACTACTCTCTGTCTCATCTGAAGTAGACATGGCTGAATTGGCACTTCGTAAAATGTCTTCAGGCGGTGGGACTGGCAATACAACAGGAACAGAGCTGACAGAGCATTTGTTAAGAAGCACGACATCTATTGGCCCGTTGATGCTTTTCATGTGGATCTGGTACTCCACTGGGCTGTTCCGGACCTGAAAGAACATGTTTGCAAATAATAAAACATCTCATCTGAATTAAAGAAAGCCAAAAAAGCAGTATGTCCCAGTGATGCAGGACTTACAGCTTTGGGAATGGGAACGTCTAGCTGTGTGCCAGATGGTGCTCGTACTGCCAAGAGCATGTGGCCTGGGGAAGGAAGAAAGTGAAAGTTCTTGCTCACAGCACAATAATTTAGTTTGGTCTTTATTTTAAGTACAAAGTAATGTACATTAGTGGTTCTCTTTGACTTTACTCTGAACAAACTGCAACAATGTCAGCTGCTGTTATGATGTAAGTGACATCATGAACACATACTGCAGAGTTTGTCAAGCTGAATTAGTACAACTGGGAACTGAATCACCAAAACGTTAGCTGATTCTGAACCAAGGTTGCAAGGTCCCCTTTACTCCAGCAAAATTTAGCTACTTTTTAAATGTTGCCACAGGATTTTTTTATTTTTTTTTTCGTCCATTAGTTGGGTGGACGTATTTTGCATGCAAATTTACATTAATAATATATAAATGTAAATTTAATTTGAAACACATTTCTCTGGTATCAATCTAATAAGACAAACTGGAGAGCAATAATAAATTCTAACCTGATTTCATACGCAGACTTCTTGAAAAATCCCAATTATTTCATGTATTTTGGTACATTTCCAGTTGAAAAGTAACTCAACAGCAGCAGAGATGAGGGAGGTAATATTTGTTAAAAAGCAGGGCCAGGATGTGTATTTCACACTAATGACTCACTGCCTCTTTACTTGGATTATTAACGGGATCAAAAATATACTGACACAAAACTGTGCACAAGAGTAACTGTTAAAAAGGAAAGAGATATTATACATTACCACTGAAGCAGTTGCAGATATCTTCATGATGCACATAGGTCAGAGTTAATTTGAGTCAAGGTTCATTGTCCAATATTGTGTTAGTGTGAGAAGAGATCTCAAGGATTCTGTCAGTGTGTTAGAAAGTAGCAGGTCTATGTGAGAGAGACACTCACTATGATTACTTCTGCCAAAGAAAATACAGCATGTGTGTTATAAAGGAATAAACCACATGAAATCTAATCAAATCTGCTCAAAATGCCATCCAACATCTCATTTTTAGTTTAAATTTTCATGTTAAAGCAGCAAAAATACATTCCTGGACTCTTTGCAATGTTTTTTTTTGTAAAAAGAATATTTGCTGCAGTCTTCTGTCGTGTTCCTGATGCTCTGTTCAGCCCAAAATATCTGCTGGTCCAACATATATTCCTTCTGCTCCAAGTCCTCCACATCAGACTTCAACTTTATAACTCTGTTGGCTAACTCGTGTGCATTTTCTCCTGGCAGTGAACCCCTGATATAGAAAACACAGCAGTATTACATTGTAAAACATATTTTTGCACCAAGCTCTTGACAACCAGACATATCCAAATGCATACACACAAGGCAGGGTTAAAACCTTACTTCCACTTGACGAGGCTTTTGGAAATTTTCACATCAGGCCAACGCCCTCCATCACGTTTGTGATGTCGTAGATTCGCCGCCTCTGTCTGACAGCCAGGACCCTGATGGCCTGAAAGAACACACACACAAAAAAAACAGAACAAAAAAACAATTATTCAACACAGCCTCCATTGCCTCATCCTATAAGAATTAAAATTTCACAAATGTCCACAGAGTTTATGATCTAGGTGTGTCAGGGGATCAGCTAACCACCTGTGCTGACACATTCAGAGATCACTTACAGTGGATATTAAAAGTCCAAAGCACACTTTCAAAAAGTCCAATTAATAGGGATGAAACAATATATTGAATACTGCAATTAAAAATGCCTCCATAGCTGCCATGACATTCCATGGTTAATTATCTTATTTCAATACTTTATTTTCTAAAAAGATTGCTACTGGCTGCTGCATTGTTTTGTTTTGCAATTGTACGTACATAATTCAAACATTCATTGCCCTAGACAATTCATGCCATTTTTTACACGTTTAGGTCATTAAAGGAATGGATTTTATACAAAATAAATGCTGAATATATGAGATTTATTACTTAATAAAAACATTTATCAAGTCGTAAATCTTGATGGGTAATTTTTTTTTTATATTTTCATGTTGATATGTCTTGTATGGTTGTTTTGAGCACACACCAAGACAAATTCCAACCAATGTTTAATTGACATGGTCATAAATTACTGAATCTTGAATCTTTTTAACATACTTGAGTTTTTGGTATTGTTACATCCCTACCAATTAAGACTTAAACTGTAGTACTCAACACACTCATAGTTGTTTGTTTAGGAGAGATGCACAATTATGATAACATCAAGCTTTTGTTCCAAAGTAGGTTAAAATGCACCGTTGACAGTGGCTTCAGACAACAGCCTCTGCTAAATGCATGAAATATAATGCAATTTTTGAGGTTTTACTTTTCACTTGGTTTCAGTGGACAGAAACACTTTTCTGACAAAGCATCCCAAAATAACAAAATAAAAATTCATATTTTCCAATTAAACACGGTATTGAGATTCAGAGTTTTGGGTTAAACTTAAATTTATAGGTGTTCTGTAGGTATGGCCACCTGTGTGTGTGTGTGTGTGTGTGTGTGTGTTTTATATGTTATTAAACTAACTGTCATACAGTTATTGTGTAGGTGTGTGTAGGCCTAGTCCAGAACAGTTACAGAACAGAAAACAGTCACATTACACACAACAGTCAAAAAGAGGTCTTAAAGTGTCATTTTATTAATGGTGTATATGGTCAAACATCTCCAGATCAGTGTTTTTGATTGACTGGTGTTAGCCCACTTACGTCTCTGAGGTCCAGCACTCCGCCTTCAGCTTCCCGTAACAACCTGACAAACCTTGTGGCGAGCACGCTAAGGCTCCTCGGACTTCTCTGGTAGATGGGTTTCTGCTCTTGCATGGTGGTGTCTTCATCTGGACTGTGTGGACTACCCTCAGGATCCATCCTGCTGAACGTGAGGGGAAATCAAATAAACCCGAGAGCCTCACACTACTGGAGAGTTTTAATTTCGAACTAAAACACTGGCAGGGGTTCCTACACGAGCCCCATTTGCATATATGTATATATATATACAGTGAAAAGAACACTACTGTCACCATGTTTGCTGCAGATTTATTTTGAAAAACTTGTTCCGGAAACACTAACGTTCTGTGTAGCTAGCTTTTCACTCATATCTTGTTCAATAGCTATACTGAACAAGATATGAAACAAGATTTTGGTTGCTCCAAACAGCACTGATACATGCATACAAACAGGCTGTATAAATTACTTCAGTGCCAGGCATGAACATTTCGAACTTAATGGTTTTTACCTGCAGCGTTGTTGGGACTAGCGGTAAACAGCGTGGCTACTGAGGATAACTGAGCTAAGCTAACGCTAACATTCAAGACGACAACAGCCGATAATATTTTAACTTGAAATATAGCGTCATACACCGTTTAATTTCAGTCTAACGCCGATGTGTACGGTAGTATTGAAACTTTACTCATAGCTCACCCGCCACTGGATTAAGCGCGTTTTTTTTTTCCGCTAGCCGAATATGCCTGCCTTCACAATAAAAGTCCAAACGTTCGACGGACCACGATAAAATCCTCTCACTTAAAATTATTATATTATTATTAATATTATTAATGTGTTTCACCCACATTAGGACTTAAAACTTGTCCAGTATCACTGAGAGGTCCATTTGCTATTATTGTTGTTTTTTTTCTTAGGAAATAGCCAGAATGAACTAAAAACATGTACTTCTTTTATATTATTTTTCTTTCTTCTTCTTTTTTTTTTTTTTTTAAGAAATGATGGATCGTTATTGAATTGTGGACCTTGAATTAGTCAAATTTAGACAGCCTGTATATGGAAAACCAAATAGTTAACTTTAGTCGTGTTATATTTATTTCTCTGTTTTTCACTAAAGCTGTGTTTAAGTGTTTTCTTAAGTACTGGTTTTCACACAATCTCCTGCCTATTTGGCTCTTTCCAAAGAAGACACGCTGTCAGTAAGAAAACCCCGGAGTAAATACCAAAGTGAAAGTAAAGTAAATTCCATTTAGCTGCTTTAGTGTCAGGGTCCTGGTATTGTTCATGCTGGCTCATTGTTTCACCATTAAAGCTTACTGGGAAAGTAAAATACACTGGTTCTCAAAATGTGGGGCATAGAGCCACTGCAGGAGGGGAAGATAACCATGGGAAAAATATGGATTGAAAATGAGCTTACTGAGTATGATTTACGTGGGGAAAATAAACAAATAAAAACCTTTAATTTACTAAAATTCAACTTGGATGGACCTACTTTTTAGACGCTTCCCCTATCATTGTTAATGATTGATTTTAATGCATACTTTAATTTACTAAAAATGAACAAATTAACTTCAATATAAACCTCCATTATACTCAACTGGGGAAAAAAATAACGCTACCATTTCTCAGATGTGTATGACTTACCTAATTTATTTCTAACTTTCTCTTTCAATTTCTGTTTTCCCCCGATATTTGTTCCAAAAAGTTTCACTTAGTTGTTGGTGTAAAACATGGAGCCATTCCCCTTTAAATCAGTCCATGCTTCAAATTTTCGTGGTTAAATTGCTTTGAAAAATATGCAAAGCTGGATATCATTCAAGACTGACAACAGCCAACAACAACCACTTCATTTGACATCTGTTGGCTTTTATATAACTAACCTTAATGCAAATGTATATTTGATGGTGAAAGTTATTATTCTCCTGGGAACATATCACAATAATGTATGCATATGGAGATGTATGCCCTTGTAATAGAAAACCAACAAGTATACTTACTTCCATGTCTCAATTTCAATGTCTTTGTCACTTTTGCTTTTCCTTTTATGTTTTTATGTTGGTTTATAATCGACAGTGTGAGTACTTCTCATCTACTTCTACTATCGATGTGTTAATTAAAAAAATATTTTAGTGTTTTACTTGACAAACTTATAACTCAATAAACTCGCTTCAAACAATTCACACCCGCTCACATTGGTTATTAAGGACTTCCGGGTAGAGTCAGGCGCTGGTCACATGACCCACAGAAGACGTCATATAACGATCTGGTTTGATTTACTCACGCGGAGTGGTCGGTGAGGACAGTGGAAGAAGTTACGACTACGAAGCCTGGTGTTTCTTATGAGTTAATGAGAGGTGTTGTGTAGTTAGTGTGGGTGTTTTTTGTCAGACGTGAGTTTGGTTCCGGGATGTTCGCCGGTGGTTTGTTGGCGTGTTTGCTGGCCGTGTTTCAGCTCGGCTCTCGGGCTCAGTACGCGCCTGACGAGGTAGCTCACCTGCCAGGTATGACGTTCAAACCAAACTACCGACAGTGGTCTGGATACCTCCAGGCTCGGCCGGGAAAGTTTCTCCATTATTGGTAAGAAACAGTGTCTGACTGCCCTTCCTCAGCTTCTCGCTCCACCCAAATTATGCGTCAGTTTTGCATGAAGTGAAACGCTGTTTGTGTGCAGGATGTGGACCGTTTTAACTTCCACATATTAGACAATGAACTCCGGGGTTATTGTCAGTGAATTAAAAACACTCAGGCACCCTGCAAGATTCCTGTGGCCTGGAAATAGCTTTTTTTTTTTTTCTAACAATTGTTATTTGATATTGTTAATACTGCCAGTTGTGCACATATTTGCAGTGCCATAAATCTACTCAACATATAATATAAATACAACACTTTGTTACCATTTTCGCGGGTTGAAGTAAAATAAGTCAGACTTGCATTGTGCACTCAAAAGACTTATTTCTCTCAAATTTGTTCACAAATTTGTTAAAATCTGTTGGTGAGCACTCTCTTTGCCAAGATAATCCATCCACCTGACAGGTGTGACAGGGAGATGTTGATTAAGCAGCATGACTATGACACAGGTGTGCCTTTGACACACTCTAAATGCTTAAACCTCACCAACAAAGGAAATGGGTACTAGCCAGTCAGAGGCAGAATAGGATGGATCATGACTTTTCCTTAATGGGGGGGGGGGGGGGGCGGCATCTGTTGCCTTACATGAAATAGCCATGGTTCAGTGCCCAAGAAATATCTCTTTGTCAAGATGAAACGGCACATTTTAGAGTGCTTTTTATTGTGATCAGTCCGAGGCCACCTCTGCAATAATCATCTATTTAAACATCTTTATTTGCCACCACTGTCAGGTGGATGGATTATCTTGGGAGAGAAGTGCTCACTAACAGATTTGAACAAATTCAACCTTTTGTGTGCATAGAGGACTTTTTACTTCAACTCGTCAGAACTGGGGGCAAAACAAACATGCTGCCTTTTATCCTAAATCAAAAGTACACAACAAAATATGGAGGTTTTTTTTTAGGTATGTGTGACCTTTAAGTATGTCATGCAGTAGTCAACCCTGGTCCTGATTTCCCTTGCAGGTTTGTGACTTCTCAGAGGGACCCAGTCAAAGACCCTCTGGTGCTCTGGCTGAACGGAGGCCCGGGCTGCAGCTCACTGGATGGATTCCTATCAGAGAATGGACCATTTCATGTGAGCATGATAACTTTGAATACCATACCTCTGCACTGAATAAAAGTGACTCTGAATAGGCAGTGCTGAGTTTCTTTTCAGGTAAATGATGACGGAGCCACACTGTATGAAAACCCATACAGCTGGAACAAGATTGCCAATGTGCTGTATGTGGAGTCTCCTGCAGGAGTGGGATATTCCTACTCTGATGACAAAAACTACACCACCGATGATGACCAGGTGAGTTCAGTGACTGACTGACTCCCTTTTAAGAAAAGCTTAGAACCAGCCTTCTCATTTTGCATGTTCTTCTTTTAGGTTGCTGATGATAATTACAAAGCCCTGCAGAGTTTCTTTGCCAAGTTTCCAAATTTCACTCAAAACGAGTTCTTCATCTTTGGGGAAAGTTACGGTGGAATTTACGCACCAACCCTCAGCCTGCGTGTGGCTACTGGAACTGCCAAAATCAACTTCAAGGTGAGATGCTTCATGCAAAGTGTAAACTCATCTTGAGCCTCAGCTAATCAGCACCATCAGCTGCTCAGTATCAGCACCACCACCAGAATGCGGTTTCATTGTTGAAGATATGTTATCTTGCCCTTCTGGTGGTTTGTGAAACTTGGATAAGACGATTGCAGTAAAGCAGAGCTGTTGTTTACCAACCAACATTTATCTTTGTTTATATCTTTGTTTTCAGGGCTTTGCAGTGGGAAATGGTCTCAGCAGCTTTGCTCTCAATGACCAAACTTTGATCTACTTTGGTTACTACCATGGTCTCTTTGGAGAAGAGTAAGTGGTTCTTTGCTGAATGAACCAGGGGAACACCTTAGCACCTGATCACACTGCTTTTGAGCGCACTCCTTCAAATCAAACAAGCTTCTCCTACAACAATGATTCACACAACAACATGCATAACCTCCAGTTTGATTTTGCATCAAGCTAAGGAGTTATAAATGACTTGTATGTTGTTAATGCAGTGATTGTTGTTTTAAATCTCTTATGTGCAGTTTATGGCGTGATCTGAACAAAAATTGCTGTGACAACGGGAGCTGTAACTTCTATAACTCCAGTTCAGAGACCTGCAAGTTGCAGGTACGTGTGCATTATCTCCTCAGAATTCAGCTGGGCAGGGCCGCCATGGGATTGGCTGTGTGGTTGTTGCAGACACCAAGTCAAAAGAGGGCCCTTGCCTGAATAATTTGTCAAAAATACAATTGTGCAAACTTTCTATAGCATTTGTGAATCATGTAGAAGCTTGTTATTATTTTCATACTTTTCCTTGGTATAGTGGTCAAACAATTTTACACTCCCTCCCTTAGAGAGAAAATTATAGTACAGTGACCTTTACGACCAGAGAGTGTGGGAAGGAGAGCAGGTCCAAGCAGCAGGTGAATAGTTAGTAGCTGGCCTATATTTGTATTAAAGGTGCAATATGTGAGAATTATAGTTTAAAACACTCTGTAGATATATCTTCTGAAGTGATTGTCCAACAGTACAGTATAGCTCTTGCTCAAACTCAGTAGAAACAAAATAAAACTCAACAAAAATGGCTTGTTTACTCTTGTCCAATAATACCAACTCTGGCTAACTGCTGCTAACTGGTAATGGCAGCTACAGTTAGCAGTAGTTAGTGATTGCTCTGGTGATATGTTTCCTCCTATTTGTTTGGAGTGTGAATGTGACAGTTGGCCAGTTCTTCTTGTCTTGGCACGACCAAGACAGCTCAAGATTTCAGGGGACAGGTGACTCATTCAGATTTTACTTTAAAATTTGCTTTCACTTTGTCTCCCTTCAGGTGGATGTGGCCTTTGGTATTGTGTATAACAGTGGACTTAATGAGTATGCCCTGTACTTGGATTGTGAGGGTGGCAGAAGATCCCATAGAGGCTATGAGAGGACCATGAGTCACGTGTTTAAAAACTCCAAGAAATACCCACACACTCACAAGGTGAGCGTTTCCTTCCATTGACGAGCACAGCTTACCTGTGCAGATTCTTCCTCTTGCCTCATAGCGTTAATGATAAAAATCTTGAATGAAGTTTTCAGATCGAGCGCCATCCTTGGTGTCTCTGGGTGAAGTCCCTCCCTGCATCAACAGCACAGCCCAGATAAACTGGCTGAACAGAGGCGATGTGAGGAAAGCTTTACACATTCCAGATATACTGCCACCATGGGACCTGTGCAGGTGTGACTCAGCAAAATAATGAATGTAATCAGATGAATCAGTTTTAACCAAATAACTTGGGTATTGCGACAGTATTGTAGGGATGACTTGGTGTTTTCACAAAACATTAACACAATGAGATCTTTGATAAATAATCATCAGGAATGTGGATGTAATAATGCACCTAGAAGAGTCCAGTACGTTCAGAAAATTATATCAATTTACTGTAATGCAGCCTCTAAAGCAGGAAAAGACAACGCTTATACCATATCATCTAAGATGATAACTTGTCTCATAATATCAATATATTGTCCAACCCTAGCTCCCACGATATGTTTTTAATTTTAAATAATTTGTGGATTCTATTTTTTTTTTTTTTTTGCCTTGATAGCCTAATTGCTGTCTGGAACATTGAAGTTGGCCTGTGAGAATTTTTCCCCTCTTGTTTGTGTGCAGTTAAATAGGTCTGTTACATGTTGATCATGACCATAACACACTCTTTTTCTTCCTTGCAGTGATGATGTTGGAAAGCAGTACACCAACCTGTACCCAACAGTGAAGGATGTATATCTTAAGCTGCTCTCGTTTGGCCTGCGGGCGCTCGTCTACAACGGAGACACAGACATGGCCTGCAACTTCCTGGGAGACCAGTGGTTTGTGGAAGACCTCGGCTTCAAGGTAGGAACTTTAATTTGGAAAAAAACTATTTTAGAAGCATTATTAAAAATGTAAGCTTCCCCCCTCAAAACACACAATCACACACACTTCTTACAAATGTTCTCAGCCGACCACTAAGTACCAGACCTGGATTCACGATGACCAGATTGCTGGTTTCTACCAACAGTTTGGAAACCTCACTTTCCTGACGGTCAAGGTAACCACTAGTGTCTCTGCTGTAGAAACATGGCTGTCCTGTTTCACTTTGATGTTATGGTTGCATTATTGTGAAACACTGCTGTCCTGTGTTTCAGGGTGCAGGTCACATGGTTCCTCAGTGGGCTCCAGGTCCAGCTTTCCACATGTTCCAGTCTTTCATTACAAATGGCTCCTACTGAGCCACGATGGAGACTGCTGTATGGCATATACCTGCACTCAACACTTGTTAGAGGCTATTTCTTTTTTTCTCAGGGAAGATGATTATGGAGGGAAAGAATGTGTCGGGGCACTTGTTACTATTTTAACATTTGTATTGTTCATAAGGTACCTGCTGTGCAGTGTGAGTATCTGAAGAGGGACACGTTATTTGTCTTGGCTTTGCCCTGTGCCGACATAGTATTTGAAATAAAACAATTTAAGTGTCAACACCCAGCTTTGAGTTTTACATCTATATTGGATATTGTGTAGGAATTGAAGGACCACAAATGTACAATGCAGTAAGTACAAATATGATCATTTTATTCACATTAATATTTGGTTACCAGCCAACTTCACTTCTTGCTCATTTTGGAGTATTGTGCCTTCAGACTGGTTTTCAGTACGTGAAAATTGTCTGCTGAGTTCTGCTTGAACCTCTTGTGGCCATGTCTTCTTGTAGAAGAACAGTCTTGAAACTGGGGAACTACGTGTGTGTGTGTGTGTGTGTGTGTGTTATATATATGAAAGGGTACAAGTCCTTTACTATTCATCTAAAATAGAAATTAAAACTCAGCTTAAAAAGGTCAGTCCTTCAACCTCACTGTGAAATTCTAATGTGCTGAATAAAATGCCAAAACAAACACTGTCCTTTTCCAGATGCTTTCACTGCACTTACATGATCAAATGAAGATATTTTCTGTGGCACTGATGTAAAAATGAATCTTGGTGCAAAAGTTAAGTTGAGGTAATTGTTCTGAACTTAAATGACAATGCTCAAACTGTGTGGATCAAAACTGCAACTTCACATCCATATCTTTTTATTAAAGAACTGCCAGCTACATATGGATTGTCAGATTTATTCACATGCCTTGATTGTAGTTCATTTATCGGTATATTACAGGTAGATCTGTTCAGTATTTCCACTAAAACTTGCCGTGAACTTCATGTTTGCAAGTCACTGCTCTGCGCAACAGGGACAAGAGATTTCTGATTAACAAAAAGTGTACATCTTTAGTCTGAAAAGACTGTAAATCAGTGACAGAACTCATAAATGCACCTGACATTCACTCATGACAAGACAAACTGTTGTCTGCAGCACCGAAAGGTAAAAAAAGACACAAATGGTTCAACATCAAACCATAAAAACTATTTCCAACAACAGCCTGACACTGGTCACAGACAGCATTACTGTTTTGACTGTAGCTTCTTTCCCGTCCTCTAAATATATTAAGTTACACAAAGTGACTAATGAATTGCTTTTCTTAAAAAAAAAAAAAAAAAAAAAAAAAAATCCCTTTTATTTATTCCCTCATGTACACAAATAAAACCTGCAAAAACATTTCTGGTCTTCATTAAAACAGGATTAACAGTAAAATGAAGAATGTCAAGTCTTACATCTCAACTATAGATCATAATGTGCTCTCAATGTACCCAAGATTATTAGTCTGATTAAATAAATCAAACTAAGGATTAAAGCCACTCGGTTTAGTCTTGAGTACCATTTTCATTGTAAACCAATTCCTTCATCAGATGCATTTGTAATTTGAAAAACTAAACTCAGTGAAATTAGTTTAAAGAGAGGGTACTTACATATTTTCACTCTTAACTGTCGTGCTGTTTATCCATCTAGATAGTTTTGGATTTAACAGTTGTAGCGATGTCTGCCTTCTTTTGAATATTGTAGAACTAAATGGCACTCGCTTTGTGGTGCTCAACCCACAAAAAATACATTTGAAAAACTCAACAGAATGTCTCTTTCCAGAAATAAAGTCAAGTTACCCAAGACAATCCAAACACCCTGTTGTGAGCAGTTTCATGTAGGAACTTTTTCTTTCTACAAAACTATACCTGCAAACCAAATTTCACTGATGCTAATGTTACAGCTCAGCAGAGGACGCCATTAATGTTAACATCCTGTGCTGTCACAAGCTGGAGCCTCTCATCCAAGAGTAAATGCACACTTCGTTCTGCACAGTGATACGGTTTCCAGCTGTAGTTCGCTAGAAAGAAACTAGTTCCTACATGAAACCGCACACCACAAAGTCTGTGGATTATTTTGAGTATCAGGGTCATGATTTCTGGGAAGAGACTCTGCTGTTGAGTTTTTCAAATATAATTTTTGGTGCCATCTACTTCCATTACTTTCAAGAGAGGGCATCTACAAAACTCAGCACTCACACCACAATAATCTAGATGGACAAATACCTCTATAGGCAAAAATGTAAAAATGTACTTTTGATTTGGGGTGAACTCTCCCTTTAACTTGCAATACAACTTAATAATCTCAGTAACTGTATTGTGAATATCTTCAATTAGTGTTAAATAGATAAGGTTATGAGGATTGGGGCATAAAAAGAACAAAAGAAAGTTAATACTTTGGTATCAGGTAAAAAAAAAAAAGTCTGCAGTGGTGCATAATGATTCAAGTAAATAAAACCTCTGTAAATTATGTGCAAACTGAAGTCTTTGTAGGTTACATCCATTTTTCATACATTCACAAGACGGTCTGATTTTCAACCTGTGAGGAATCAGCAGAGAGTTTGGCTTTTCATATGCTGAATGTGGTGGTGCTGCTCATCTTGGACACCCTGCAGGTCTGTGTCCAGTATTTGGAGCAGCACAGTGCTGTGGGCTTGTAGCCTGTTTGGCAGTTAACTGTTTTACACATTGAAGAAATTAATATTTTTAAAAGACCTGCAAGCTTACATGAACGTTGCTTTGTACTTCCACAAACTTGTCTTATCAAATATGATTTAGTCTTGGAGCCAATCACAAAACCATCATCATAATATTTCTCTTAATAAAATATGTAAGAAAATATATAAGGAACCAACAAAACTAAAAAATAAATGACTCAATTTCCTAAATTATTTAAAAGTGTAATATGATTAGTTTGCCTTGCCAAAGTAGTTGGAAACATCACTTTTTCAACTCATTTAGAGGTACTGACAGGAAATTAACAAAACAACAGGACTTGAGCTGCCCTGCCCTGCAGACCACACATCACTCATTAATGATGCAAACCTCTCAATCAGTTCAATATCATTTGTGGACAAATTATGAGCAGTGCCAACTTGTATTAGACCTAGGAACCAAAGCATGTCATTTTCAATGAGAAACATTTACTCTGACATGCAACTTAAAATACACAAATTGGTACAATTTCATTATTAAAATCAATTTGATTGTAAGACCTTTCTGTACAAAGTCCTTCAGCTCTTGTAAACAGGACGGGAATGTGTCACCCCAGCAGGGTCCAGCTGATCTGTCGAAAACAGTCTTCACTGCAAGTTAAAATCATCATGAAAACATAAAACATGCAATTTAAACTTCACAGAAAATAAAAGGCGAAGTGTCTGAAGTCACTTGGCATTGTGGGGAGTCTCTGACTTCTACCTCGCTGAGTAACGAGCTTTGGAGCTTTAACTCAACATGGAGCAGGGATGTGACATGCCATAGAGGTCTTGATTTTTAAAAATTCTCCATCTTATCCAGTAGTTCAGAATAGCAGCACAGGACTAAACGACCCCCCTCCTCCATCTTCAACAACGAGGACACGATAAAAATGTTCCTTTTAGCTGACGACGTCTTGATAGATGGAGTTGGTTGTGGTGAGGCCGAAGATGAAAGCTCCAGTCGTAACCATGACAACGCCGTAGACCACCAAACCATGCCAGCTGTAACAGAGAGACCAATAATGAAGAAAATCAGTATCAAGGAACTAAGTTAACTTAAATCTGGATTATACATTTTTATATCGACAGTGAGCTAAATGTGTTTCTAATGTCAAAGAGTCACTGATTAAAAACATCCAACTCTGCACATTTATGTGTTTAAAAGTTTCTTTTAGAACTGCGACTAACTTTTTCATTCAACCTCGTTTCTGCAGGTTTCAGCAAATTAAATTTAAGCCTTTCAAGACCATTATGGATGTAATTCAAGACCTATTTCACGGCAAAAAAATATTCATTAGTGGTTAATGGCTTGATGGTGGTTTGGCTTTGTAGTTGTTAGAGTGATCAATACATTTTTTTTCCTAAAAACACATTTAAAAGTGAGACTGAAGTTAAATTGAGTTTGATAAAAGTAATGTTAACTTCATACTTCAATTTTTTAAACAGTTCAAAATCATATTTAAGACCTTTTAAGACCTAAAATTCAGATGATTAATTTTTAGACTTTTTAGGGACTTACCAAAACCCTGATTAATCTGCTGTATATTTTATCAATTAATCAAAACCCCAGAATATTCAGTTTACACTGATAAAACCAGAGAGAAGTTACAAAGCAGGACCCTAAGAATATTTGGCATTTTTGCTTGAGAAATTATTTGCTCCTATAGCTCAGTTGGTAGAGCGTGCGCCCCATGTACTGAGGCTGTCAGTCCTCTGCAGCGGCCACTGGTTCGACTCCTGCCTGTGGCCCATTTGCTGCGTGTCATCCCCTCTCTCTCTACCCCCTTTCCTGTTATATCTTCAGCTGTCACTATCAGAAATAAAGGCAAAAGCCAAGAGAAAAAATGTTTTTTTAACATTTTCTGATCAATTAATCACCTAATCATGCAGTTCTAGTCTCTTTTAGTCACTGTTTTGGTCTCACAAACAAGCTCCATACGCTATCTGCTCAGCAGCAAACAGGGACACAGACACACTGCTGGTAAAGAAAAGGTAACTGAACACTGTTTTACTGTGCTGTAACTTTTATGCAGGCCAAGACTGAACTTAGGTCTTCAATGAGCACTTAGCTCCTATTTTACAACTGTGGTACTCTCAACACTATAATGAACGGATATTGTATTGTTTTAAATGTGATATTGTAAATGTAATGAAGTATCAATACTTCTGACAACCTTATGTCTGATAGTTGTTTGGCTACACACAACTGTACATAACCTGATGATATTTTGGTAGCTTGGTTTTTTTCTGCACCCTAATGGTCAAAGTGTGATAATGCATCTTTAAGCTATACTTGAGTAACCTCCTGTGAGGAAATTCATCCTGTGTTTGATCCGTCCCGACTATAAAGTAGCGGCTGCTACAATGCATCACTCAAGGACCAACTTCAGTTAAAGATGCCAGGACCTTGTTCCTGTGTCAAACACTTTTTAGAAAAATTCCACAGACATCCAAGAAAAAACAGCATCTCACCTTGCAGATCGGTTGTCTGTCTCGGACAGTTTGGCTTGCATCAAACACAAACCTGTTAAGTTAAAGAATCATTCGACAGATGTTACAGTGTGAAGTTAAAATTGCACAGAGACCTTGCTGAGGATGAGGGAAATATTACCTGGAAATACAAAGATAAAACAGGCTGCTAATCCTCCGATCAGTGAGATCACCCGACCAATGTCTGGGATAAAGAGGGCGAGGACGAGGGTGACAACAAACCACACCAGCGTCTGCAGGATCCTCCTCCTCCGCTCACGACGGACACACACCTCCACCTGCTCGCCTTGAAACCGCAGCCACAGTCCTTCAATAACTGCCCTGGAGGGACACACAATTACACCAGAGTGTAATGAGGAAATGCTTCATTTGCTGCATCGTAAAATAAGTAAACTTGTCTTTATCACAGACAAGGGAGGCACTGATTCAATTATTTCCTTCTCAGTGAGGATTCCAATTAGAGCTGGAAAATTAATTAAAAATTGCAAAGTAGGAGGTGCAATTTTTGTTAAAGGCAATATTTGTGTGTCAAAATACCATTTCAAAATATAATAATATAATAATATGTAAATATAGTTTGGTGCAGAGAATATCCTGGCCTACACATCATATTCTACAGACTTGAGAAATCATCTTTGTTTGGTACAAATCCTGGAAAAAGTCACACCATTATGTTTTTAATCTTTTAAAAATGACAAAAGATTATCAATCCCTCTAATATCACAAAATAATGCAATATCAGTCGAATTAACCGCAATTTGATATTTTGTCAAAATCCTTCAGCCTTAATTTTACTACTTAGACTCAGGGCTCTCCTATCAGGTACCAATGCAATACACCAATTCCTTCATTAATTTAACATCTGTGTATCTCACTGTTTACAACTGATCGGGGCATTTTTCAGTGTGTAAGGTAACATGAGGCCTTCGCTACACATCACTGTCCTATAGGTAGAAACATTCATTAGGGCTGCGCCTGAAAAATCGATTATTTGAGTCATCAGTCGACAAGACCCTGAGTCAACTTGCATTTTCTCAATCAAATTTCTGCAATTTTGTTTTTTAGCTGTGTCACTGGCAGGCTGTATACTTTACAGAGCCTCAAAAAGGCCACAAACCACAAAACTAACTGTGACGGAAGTTGACGCCGGCCCTTATAGTCATAGATCAACATTGTTTTTAGGCTCTTCTGATTTGAACATCTTCATTACAATCTTAACAACAGTGACTGAAAAACTGTTTGCTTAACAGGGAGATCAGAAGTGTGTAAGTCAGTCCATCTCTTACCTGCCACAGAAGTGTAGAATGGGGTAGGACGTGATGACACAGATGACAATAAAAGCTCTTGCGATGGCCACAGCGATGTCATCAGGAGGGTACGACATCAACACATCCTGACTGACATTGGAGCCGAATGTCAGGAAGCCACAGACACCTGATCAAACACAACAGTACTGACAGTCAGGCACGAGCCATCTGAATCTACTGCGAACAGCTTAATCTGAACCAAAACATTAAGACCTGTTACATGTTGAAGATTAGGAACGACTTTATATTTGATCTATGTGACAAGACAACTGATTTGCAGCCTCCATAAATATTTAATTCATTCAGATGGTTTATCATGACTATGTTATCAACATCAAATACCTCTTTTTCAGCAGTTTCCTGAATGTATTCACAAGTAAATAAATGTGAGACTCAGACAGGTCGTTATGTACATTTGTATACACTGGGTACTGTATGCACAATGTGATAATACCTGTTCCTGTGTAAACAAAGAGACAGATTATCATGCTGAGAGTGACTACAAGTCCCCAAGGCTTGATCTCTTTCCTGCTCATGCTGTCGAACACCGGCACACAGCTCACATGACACTGTGGAGAGACATCAGCAGGAAGAAGATAAAAACAAAAACAATTCATCAATATCAAACTGTTCAAAACAAAGCATTATAGTTTTATGATCTCAAATGAAACCAAATGAAGAGATACCTGGAAACCAAAGCATATGGTGGGCATTGCATTGAAAACTGCAGTCCAGGAAGAAGAACTGTAACAAACACAACGATTTAGCAACTCAAGCAAAAGCATGATGACGAGGATGCAGATGTTTCTGCATGAATGCGCAAGTGGACAATGCTAAAATGGTCACTTAGAAGACTTTTAAAAAGCTGTTAGCTGCATAACACAAAGGACGGGGTTCATGAAGTATGTGCAGCAGAGCTCACCTGGCGGGAATGTAGCCTGGAGTCACATCATTATCTGGCCAGATGTACTTTATAATGACCACGATGGTAACATACCAGGTTCCCATCACACTCAGAGTGCTGCAATGAAGAACAACAACAACTCAGACATGATCATCAGACAAGGTAAACACTTTTTTAATCCTCAGGGAGAAAATAAGATGAGTCTTTGTACCTGGCATACTTCTGAAAGCCAATCTCTTTGGGGATGGAGAGAGGAAGAATAATCAGGACTGCAGTAACAACGATGGTAAATTTGCGGTCAGTGTACCAGTACTCGCTGACTGTGCCACCTGGTTCATGAGCCACTGCAGCGATCACTGCAATTAAAAAAGAACAGGAATTACAAAAAAAACCTTTAAGGACAGAAAGAGACAGAAGGAGACAGCAAAATGAGGAGAGAGCCACCGTGAGAATCAACAGTAAACTGCTGTACACACGTAAGAGATTTAGAAATGTAGATATTAATGTCACAACCACTCCATTCATTGAGGACCAAGAGAGGTGGAAGGTCACAGTTTGTTTCCACAAACAGGCAGTAGTGAGATTTCTACACTGTCAGCGTCTCAGTATGTGGAAGTGACTCATTACAAGGGCTGATCACATGAGGGACACATTTACTAGCAAAAAAAGCTGAGTGGTGTCATCCTTTATGCTCTTTGCTCCCGTCAATGATGGAACAGTCTTTTTCTAAAGGTTATCAACCCTACAAGACGACTTCCAGATCACTAAAATGTAGGACAATCACGACAAAGTTCACGTGATGCAGGCGACAGAAGAACAAGTAATTATAGAAATCTGAGGTCTGACAAGTGGCATTTTTAACTTGTCAAACCAATATGATCAAATGGAGACAAACAGGGTGGCTGGTGGGTGATTCACTGTATCATTGGCTACATTTACATGCACACATGCAACTTCCTACTATTATTCAAAATATGACAATATTCTGAATTTGATATAGGTCATGTAAACAGCATATTCTGTTTGGATACTCTGAATCAGGCCTTATTCCAAATATAGCATTTTCCAATTAAGACATGTGGGAGATATCTGTATTATTCAGGTTTCAGGAGCATTCTTTGATCATGTACACAGTGCTTTCAGAATATGCATCTCATTTGGGAGTGGGGACCTCTTTATGGTCAGCTCTGTACATTGTAAACAAAGCATTTAGCAAACAGTTTGCAAGGCTGTGTTAGAGATGCATGCACAAAAGCCCACATTTCTGTTTGGAAGGAGAAACATGCATACTTTTAAATATTATGAAAGACTTTGATAAGAACGCGTTTTTGGATATGTGCAAATATTGTGACGTCAACCTTTTCTAGGTGGCGGTTGAACAAATGAAAGAGGAAGGATGTTTGCACAGTCGAACAAGTTGAAAAGTTCATAAGTGGAAAACTTTGAAAAAAATAAATTTTTAATGCAAAGAAGCACTCATAATTGGCATATGCAAGGCGGAATGAAAACAGGATTATTAGTGGAATATTCCTTTTCACTAGCCTTATAAACAGCTTAGTAGGAATAATGTCTTTTTCAGAATAAGGGCAAAATCCAGAATATTTTCTGTATGTAAACACAGTCACTGTAAACATACTTACAGCGATCCAGCTGGTCTCCAATGACAATAAAGAAAGCAATACAAGTCCCAAAGGTGTAGATGGCAATGGCTACTTCACACAGGACTCCTGTGACTTTCCCACAAGTGGCTCGAACAACCTCCTGATAGGTGCTTTCGTTACTGACCTGCAGAAACCAGACAGGTAATTAAAAAGCAAACAATCAGCAGCAAACATATTGGAATTTGAAAAGAAATCATTGAGTTTAACTTCATTATATAAATGCCTACATACACTTCTGGAATTAAATCTTAAAACGCTTCACTGGGATGCAGGATAATACGAATACGAATACGAATACGAAATACTTTATTAATCCCCAAGGGGAAATTCATTTGTCTGTAGTCTCATCTATTTGTATAAGAGTTATAGAGTCTGATGGCAGTTGGTATGAAAGATCTTCGGTATCTCTCTGTCCTACAACGAAGAGAGAGAAGCCTTCCACCACCATTATTTCTTTGGTCCATCAAGGTGTTATGCAGTGGATGATCCATGTTGTTTAGGATGGCCTCCACCGTCCTCATTGTGTCTCTCTCCACAACTTCCTCCAGAGAGTCCATCCTTACTCCAATCACAGAGCCAGCCTTTTTCACAAGCTTATCCAGCCTCCTTGCTTGCTTTTTTCCCAAACTTCCTCCCCAGCAGACTACAGCATAAAATAAAACACTTGCCACAATAGACTGATAAAACATCTGCAGCATCTTACTGCAGATGTTTAGAGATCTGAGCTTCCTTAGGAAAAAGAGGCGGCTCTGCCCCTTTTTGTAGAGTGCATCTGTGTTAAGGGACCAGTCCAGCTTGTTATCCAGGTGTACACCAAGATATTTATAGTTTGTTACCACCTCGATGTCCACTCCACAAGTGTTCACAGGCTGAAGAGGGGGCTTGGATCTACGGAAATCAATGACCATTTCCTTTGTCTTTGAGGTGTTTAGTATGAGGCAGTTTTTATGACTCCAGTCACTGAAGGATTTTATCAAATCCCTATATTCAGATTCCTGTCCATTCCTTATACAAGCTACAATAGCAGTGTCATCTGAGTATTTCTGGATGTGGCAGGACTCAGAGTTATATTTAAAGTCTGCTGTATACAATGTGAACAGGAATGGAGCCAGGACAGTCCCTTGTGGAGCCCCTGTGCTGCTCATTAATGTCCCAGAAAAACAGTTCCCCAACCTGACAAACTGTGGCCTTTCTGTCAGGTAATCCGTGATCCAGGAGACAAAGGAAGAAACCACTCCCATCTCCCATGAGCTTGTTTTTGAGTATGTTGGGTTGGATGGTATTAAATGCGCTTGAAAAGTCAAAAAACATAATTCTTACATAAGCGCCAGATTCTTCCAAATGAGAGAGGGAACGGTGGAGCATGTAGAGTACTGCATCATTCACTCCAATGTGTTCTTTGTAGGCAAACTGCAGGGGATCGAGTTTGTCTTTGACCTCAGGCCTCAGAAGACGTAGAATCAGCCGCTCCAGGGTTTTCATGATGTGTGAAGTAAGGGCCACCGGTCTGTAGTCATTTAGTTCAGCTGGACATTTTCTTTTTGGTACCGGGACAATACAAGATGTTTTCCACAGAGCCGGCACCCGCCCCAGCTGTAGACTCAGGTTGAAGATTTTGTGAAGAGGTTGGCACAGTTGGGCAGCACAGTCTTTAAGCAGCCTTGGACACACACCATCTGGGCCAGCTGCCTTCCCAGAGCAAAGTCTCCCGAGCTCCAACCTCACCCCTGTCTCAGTGACAAACAAGGGTGGAGGAACAGGTGTGTGAAGAGGAGTAGCTGCAGTCGCGGAAATGTACCCATGTGGAGGAGGAGGTGGAGGCGGAGTCATAATATAGTCATAATATAGTCATATATGTCATGTATGTCGGAGTCATAATATAGTCAAATATAGTCATAATATGGGCATGTCAACATTTCTACCAATATGACAGGCCGATAAGATGAAGCTTTGTATGTATGTGGTGTGGTGGTTTTATGTACATCAGATAAAGTTGATATTTATAATTATTGCTTAGTATTGGTCACGTGAGGTTGAGCCAAATCACAATTCTTCAACGCTACAAATTTAATTGGCCATCATAAGAGCCGTCAATCTGATCATTACAATGAATGGTGTGGAAAAAACTGTCAGCAGTAGTGTTCTTATTATCGCCAAAAATCCAATATTGTCCATCCCCACCTGTTCGTCCCTTGAAGTGAATCAAAGTCACTGTCCAGCTTGTGTTGGAAAACATGTTAACATACTGAAGTTATCATTTGAATCAGTGTAAACTGAGGCCTTGAGGGGATGTACTTGCTGAGCAACAGTGTTTTAATGCGATGCTGAGTCATTCAACAAGGCTCAAAATGGTATGAAAACATCCAGCAGCACCACAAAATTCTGACATTGTGTTTAAAAAACAGAAAATAGGGTTGCAGTCGAATAGTCTTTTTTGCTTAGTAAGGTTCCCGACCGAGTGGAATGACCCGGAAGAATCTAAATGGAAACCATGATAAGAGCTGGTCAAATTCTTTAAATGCTATCCTTCCTTTCTTATCTGCTTTATCCTAGGGTAAACTGGACCATCCTTTATGAAAGGAAAGGCGATAATGCTGTCCCACAAATCCTTCTGACAGCAACTTTTAAAGTAATGCACTGATCAGCTTTTCATGTAACAAACGATCCACATCTAGTCCATATTAGGAACACTGTAGTTTCACCCAACAGTAGACCCACAGTAGCATTCGCCATCATATACATCTGTAATTACATAGCAGCTGGATTCTCTGAGCATCGCACTGATCTTTTACAGGATTCTCCAAAATAAATTTAAGACTTCTTTATTTAGGAAAACATTTTACTATAATATGCACATGCGTATTACCTGGGATAGGATTAACCCACTTATATTCTGGATTCTGCTGTCACTTAAAAACAGCACATCATTTTTTTTTTCACCACTATATGATTGCTTTTTTTTTTTAATTATTATTTTAATAAAGACTAAATTTGGAGCAAGATTAGACTTTAATATCTTAAATATAATGAAATGTTTGTAGATCAGCAACAAAGTCACAATATAAACTCAAAAATATCTCACTGGAAACACATTTGCAGTCTTTTTATGGCATTACAGTATTTATATAAGACAATGAAAGGACAAGAAAAAAAATAAGATCTTTGTTGATGAAATACATTTAAAGCCTTATTTTGAGATTTTTATAATTCAGTACTTTTTTTATACTTTTAAGACCCATAGGGCCCTGTTTTCTTAAGTCCTTATGAATTCTCCTTCACATTTTTCCATGACCTTGTGACACTTTCCTTCAAGTTCAAGGAAAAGTGTTTTGGAAAAGACACCAGTCCTCTCTAATCGTCTCCTACACATTTTGTCAATTATGAGCCCACGTTAGCTTCATTTGGTATTTCTTTGGTGACGATTGTAAAAACTAAACACAATCTTCTGCTGATATAGCTCATGTCATTTAAGATTTGACACTGCATGTGTGGAGTTTTTGCAAAGCTGCCGACCATAAAAAAGGGTCACATTTACTGGTGTACTTGCCCTATGACAATTTCATTTTATCTGATATTTTCAGGAGGGTAAAACTGACTTATTTTGTGCTCCAGCTGAACATACCGGTCATCTCCCCTCCATAAGTAAACCACACTTCTGACTAATCATCCTCAGTTTAAGGTATGGTTATAGCTATATATAGGTTATCGTGTACAGTCATGAAGCTCTCGAAGTGATTCTCATGGTACCACGTGCTTTAAGATGAAGTTCATCCTACCGCTGAATGTGGCTGATTTTTGTATTTTAAAGCAATATTCTGCAGATGTTTCTGGATCATACAGTACATAAAGTAAAAAGTGATGAACATTATTTTTTAACACGCAAGCATAAATCTGAGCCATCAGGAAGTGAAAGTCACTACATTTGATGTGGAATACAGCTACAGAACCAAGTTGTTACACGAGGCTGCTGCAAGTATTTCACCACCACTGGAGGAAAAATCCCCAAGTGAAAGAAAAATAGTCAGATTTAAAAGGCTGGAGATAATGAAAGAGAAAGACAGTAAAAGATAAAAAGACTTTCGGGTAGTCAGAATGTGACAGTTCTGAAATGACACAAACCTGCGAGCAGTAGCCCAGGATCACAAGCCCACTGATGATGAAGATCAGCATGAACTGAAACACAGAAACAGGAAGCATCACATTACAGTTCCTGATAATATTGTCTTCAGGCAGTTTTGTGGTGGTCTCAAGAAAACAGAAAACACAGTCAGGCTGTCAGCAGTTATCAAACACTGTGTGCCTGCACACATGTTGAAGACGAGTTCAGTCTTAGATTAGAACAGGAACTTTAGCAAATTGTGAAGCAAAACACCATGTTTTCCTTTCAGCTTCTCTTAAAACTTTTCTCTCATTTTATGAGGGTTTATGTCAGAGGTGGGACCAAGTCATTGTTTTGCAAGTCACAAGTAAGTCTCATGTCTTTGCACTCAACTCCAAGATCAAAACCGACAAGTCCAAAGTCCTAAACTTTGAATTTCAAGTCCTAAACAAGTCATCATGTTATCTTTGGTGTCATTTTTTCTAACTGGGGATCAATAATGTAACATTTGTTCTTCATGGTTCTCTTATTCAGCTTGATTGGGGTGCTGTCAGATTGGTTCAAACAAAGTGGATCTGGAGAGTTAATTATTGACATTCTGGGAAAAAAATTGCGTTAATGTTAGTTTATTCAGGAAATGAAAGTAAATTAATTGTTTTATGGCACACTTTTTTAACACAGCTTCACCCTCAATGTTTTTCTTCACTTGCCAGTCGGGGAAGTGGGTCAGAAATCTATTTGCCTGAAGTCCATTTTTAATTGCCCCTGTACAAATTGTTTTATTTATTAGAGGTTATCAAGTACCGAAAAAGACTAAAGGTAATATATTTATTATTATTTATATATTATTGTCTGCATGTATATTTATGTCTGCAAGGGCAGCTACTTATATGCACTGTGAGTCCATGACAAATTTCCCCTAGGGGACAATAAAGTATATTCTATTCTATTCGATTCAATAATTGACATGTTTAATCTAGGGCAGCAATGTCCCAAGGATATTCAGTTTCATATGATAATAAATGGAGAAAAGCAAGAAATCTCCATATTTGAGAGGTTGAAAGCATCATTTTCTGAGATAAATGCTCAAATTCACCCACCACTCAATAATAAATCATTCTATCATTTTGTGTCTGAAATCAATCAGTCACTTTCATATTTTACCAACATTTGGCTTCATTCCTACTCTGGTTGCAGCCAAAGTAATCACGTTACACTATATGCTTACAGTCTGAACTCAGGCAGTGGGCATTGGGCCTGTAGAGGACGCATACAGTATTACATCCCTCACTGGGCTCTCCTCACCATTTGAAGCATCACTCCTGCAGTTACACCTCCTGCCATACTGAAGGCTGCCGGGAAATTGAGTAGACCTGCTCCCAGTGCTGCATTCACTACAATGAAGACAGCTCCCAAACACGACACGCCCCCGCTCCTCCTGTCTGTCTCAAGATGCCGTTCAGAATCCACGCTGGGGCTCTGCAGGAGCCACGCCCTTTCTCCAGAGTCATTGCTGCCAACTCCACCCCAGTCCTCGACATCAGTGTTAATCGCCATGAGTCAACAGGCTGTAGCTTGGCCTGCTAAGCCTTTACACACCCAAGAAAATTAGTCTCCAACACTCTGGATCCAAGTGGAGGAAAAGTTGATCAGAAAGTTGTAGTAGCAGTTAATATTTTAAGTCCAGTGCCTTCAGTTCCTCAACAGTCAGGAGGCAGTCGATGTTATCACCAGTGTCAGTCTGATGACATTTGGTAATCTGTAATGAAAAATTGTTTGCATTTAGAGATGCTTGCAATTAGACACTGGGCATGCACAGTGCTGATATAACCAACATACAATGTAAATCAAAAAAGAAAGTAAAAGTTAAGTAGTTCTGTGTCTTAGTGTTTGGATTAATGTGAACAAATGTCAAGCACAGGAGTCATTTTAGTACTGCACTTATCTGTATTCTTGGAAGACACATTAGGCTAATTCCCAAGCAAATGCTTTTTTTTTTTTACAATTAGTGAATAAACCGTAATCTTTAAATATTATGTGAAGAGTCAATGCAGGTCAACTCTTCCTATCATTTTTCCATGTTAGAGACATATTTTCTTGTCCATGGTGTAACAGTGGCCTGTTGAGTATGGATGAAACGCTACCAAAAACTAATGCCATGTAATCACTGTATACATCATCACACTCTGGTATAGAGGCATTTTTATGGCCATATTGATATATTGTTAGATCCCTACTGTTTAGATTTTGGCTGACATGAAATATGCATACTGTTGTTGGCCTACATGATCTTTGTCAGTATATCAAAGGTTCCCTGTGGAGTTTTTGACCACTGTTGGTTAGAGAAAAGTCTGGATGAGCTGGTCCCTTAATTGTTTCCTATATTTTTCAAACACACAAATGAGTACATACTCAAGAGTATGGGGGTGACCTAAAGTAGAACATTAACATTTTCACTGCGTGAGGATTGCATACCTTCACCCTTCTAAGACCATGGTAGCCTCTGAGTCAGTCTCTTCACTTCACTTTAACAATCTGACCTCTGCACATCAGGGGCCTATAAAAGACATACCGACGCAAGTCAAGCAGCTAAACCATACAGGCTGCCACTGATACTGATGGGCATGCTTCTTAGAGTCTTAAATAGGGCCGCAACTGATGATTAGTTTCATTGTCAATCAATCTGCTGATCATTTTCTTCATTTATCGATTACTTGATTGTTATATAAAATGTCAGCATAAAGTGAAACATATTAATCACCGTTTTCTCAAAGCCACTATCTTGTTTTGCCCACAACCCAAAGACATCCAGTTTTCTCTCAGAGGACTAAATAAACTGGCTTATTCAAACTTATTCCAGCTTCTACAGACATAAAACACAAGTTAAGAAGGGGCCTTTAATACAAGTCGAAGTAAAGCTAAACAGATGATTAGATAGATAGATTTTTTGTTTGTTTGTTTTAAAGATCTTAGCATATGCCACTGTATTTAGTGGAAAGTCCTTTGAAAAAGACCATAAAACCAAAAGGAGCTCGAGAACAAACATAAATCATAAAATAACGAGGTCATTTAGGCCGATACGTAAATAATCTTATTAAATCACTAATGAGGTTAACGATGTGGACAGAAACTAAAGAAGAAGTAAATCAAACATTACAGGGAACAAGGTGCTGATGATGTCCAGCTGACCTCAATTTCATTTACTGACAGCTTATCATTTCATACAGACGCACCTTCAGCTACCAACCGGAAAACACTGGTTCAATACCCCACCCTTTAATGTGATTAGATTATTGCTTTTCTCTGCATTAACATAACAATCACTTCTGTTAACGCAGTCAACCCTTTTGTTACTCTGCGTCCTACAATAGCTGGCTAGCAAACGTTACATCTAGCTAAACACAAAACACAACTAAGCTAATTTTTCAACGAAAATACCACATGTTTAAACGTCTCTGTATAATTTATACCCAAAGTAACGTCGCCGCTGTTCAGTGATGTGTAGAAGATAAAATGTTGATAATTAGGAACAGTACCTTCAACGTTAAACAGCCTCCACCGCAGGTTAATGACTGAGCTGTGCTGTGTTTTGGCAGCCTGTACAAAGCAGGGCATGTGACACCTCGTCACGTGACCGGAATTCTGTGTCGTCGCCTTGCTTGGAATTGTGGGTATTGTAGTTGTATGTATTTCAACGACTTCCCAATTTGTAGGCGCTTAACCATTATTTATTTTATGTATGTATGTTTGGAAATGAGAAATTTAGTCTGTTAAGTTTTAGCCTGTCGTGGAAAGTAACTCAGTACATTTACACAAGTAGTGTAACTTAAGTAGAAATTTGAGGTACTTTTAATACCATTATTCATGCCATTATTTTATTTCCCTTTACATAATTATACATTATATAATGTAATTTTTATATTGTATAATAATTATTAACTTACTTTTTATTTTTTTATTTGATTTTATTTTACTTACCACAAATATGATCAGTTAATAAAATATGTGTTGATTAACCTACCAAAACTACATTAAACAACAGATTCCATTTAAAAAACATCAAAAATTGCAATAATACAATAAATATAGCACAAGTGACTAAAGTGAAATTTTGAATGCAGGAATTTTATTTGTAATAGAGTATTTTTAAAATATATATAATATATTTACTAAAGGAATGATGTGAATACTTCTTCCACTTCTGGTTTTTAGCATTCAATACAGTAAGGGTGTCTGGTTTAAAAAAAAAAAAAAAGCTGAAATGGGAGAAGTAACATTACTTTATTATCAGTGCATTGTGTGTCAAGGCTAGATTATCAACAGGGAAAAGTGGGCAACTGTGCTAGAGCCCAAGATACACTGTGGTGTCAACAAGATTATGGTGATTTGATCGATTACATATTAATTTGGGGATGTATGCTATTAAAGCAGATTAACTGACATGATTATGGCCTTAAAAACCAGTTCTGCTTTATTACCTTACGTTCCAGCCCTGTTTTGTAGAGGGCCTCTGTGTCTTTGGTTTCTCTGCTCAATATTGCACTCAGGACTCTTAGGTAATCCGTCCATGCTGCAGGTCCAGACTCACTGTTGTAGATTTGAATAAGGCCTGTGAACACCTCCAATCAGTGATTAACAGGAGAAGAAGAGAAGGAACAACTGATTACAAGTGTAAATCATCATCGCACAGACATCTTCATGTGGACCTACAGTATAGTACAACTACAACATCACAGTAATAGTAAGTAAAACATAAATTAAATAACCATGGAAAGGCAGTTAAGTTAAAAAACACACATTGGACAGATCATTATTCTATAACCATTTATTGTTTGTTCAACAAGGTACATGACCACTGATCCATTTTTTTATGACAGAATGCAAAATGTGGTGGCAACATGCCAGAAGTATCAGAAGTATGAGCAGACAGGGGCCAAGCCCCACATTTCTAAATGCCATTTGTGTGTCACAGTCTCAATGACGAGCAGATTCATACACTGAACCATGATGGTTTAATGAGTATTATGTGCATATTTCTTCATGAACTATACAGCGCTGTTCACCCCAAACAGGTACTCCACTCATCTTTGTCAACCACGCAGAGACATCTGTATGAAATACACAAATACTGCATTATGAAAAGAAATAAAGAAATGGGGCTGGAGGCTGTGGTGTAATATGAAGAATTATTCTCTGTTGTGGAATTCATTCAAAGTATTGATCGCTTCTCTGTATTGATTTTAACTCTTTTTGGCTTTGCGCTTGCTTTTATTTGGGGTTAAAAGGGACTGACTGAGAAACCGTTGCCATGCCAGCAAAACTAGATTGAAACCCAAAAATGATTCACAAATCCAACCGGGAAAAGTGCTGAATACAAGGGAGATACATGCCAAACGAAGATAATAGGGATGGTTGATCAGTTCTGATGAACAACCACAGATTAGCCTGATAGAAAACTGATTACCTGATTGACAAATAATTAAAAAAACTGTCAGCCTAATCTTGAAACAGTGCCTCAAAGCCTATAAAGTGCTACGACTCCATTAAAATTAAGAAAAAATAAAACAAAAGAACTCACATTTTCTGCAGGCTTTCATATGCAACAGAGACCTCGACTTGAACTAAAACGAATGCACAGTCTAACATTACCCCGGTGTTGGTTCCTTGATGTTTTATATGAGTGAGTGAGTCCACAGCAGATAAACAGCACACATTTAGGAGGACACTAATGCACAGCCAACGGTTGATTCCACATAATAAATAAGCAAAGATGATCCATCAGTAGTGGTAGCAAATATGTCTTTTGCAATTTGGCAGGGGAGCCAATTCAGTGAAATGTTTAAAGAAAGATAACCAGAAACTAAACCGTTAAACAGCAGCGACTGTTCCAAGTTGAACTCATGATGAAATCCAATCAAGAAATTGTCTAACTAAATATTGAGCTCTTTTCTAAAAGGTGGAGTGGAGGAGACGGAGAATTAGTGACGCATAAAGCTCCTCTTTAAACACGGCTGCTTTGATTTTGTAACTCTCCCAGCAGGATCCACTCTACTTGGTGACCGCATGGATTGCATGTGCCAGGTAGCCCACGTTCCCAGAGGACACGCCTGCCATGGAAATTCTGCCATCCTTGGTCATGTACACTGAAAACTCCTTTCGTCAGGCGCTCAACCTGCAGGAAACATAAATGAACACACACAATGTCAGTACTTAGCAACAAACCTTACCACAGAGCTTTGTTCTCTCATTGTAACTTAGCAGCTTCTGAAATCAACTGCAGCTGTCTGATCAACTTTTTAGAGAGACCTGAAAAGACTGTTACAGTCATGCTAGAATTTCATCATTTTAAGGGCAAGGCCACACAGCCTTTGGTTTTGTCAGTATTTTGAGGGCACAATGGTCAAATGCCAGGGCAACAAGGTCATCAAATAAAAGAACAATTTTAAGTCCACAGTAATAACGTAATGATATTTTTTGCCCTAATTTGTTTACACTACAGGGACACTGGAGATCAGTCAGACGTCAGTTTCTATCAGCCATTCTCAAACTTTGGCCCTTGGCCCACTGGTGGGCCTCAGACCACCGCCATCTAGTGGACCAAAGAGGCAGGGGATATTGCCAAATGATTAGATTAAAGTTCTTTTTTTGGCAATTTGCAAAATTACTTATTTTTCTATGTATAAATGTGCTCAAGAATTCACATAAATAAAAACCAGTTGTGACCAGTTGTGTTTGAATATCACCACACCATGCCACATCATGAAGTAAGAACGTGTTTTGCCACTGTTATCTAGCCAGCGTTCCCTTGGATGCAGTGACACAATGTGGATCATTTTTGAAACAAAGAGGTGATGTGGGAGACAATCCTGAACCAGGAAATGCTCCACAGCCTGTGGTGAGGAAATCTGACCCTGAATAAAATAAATCTGGATTCATAATGGCAGGAGATGATAGTTTATGTTTTATACTTTTTATTCATATTATGTTTTTTTACCTCACTAATTTTGAAAGTGGTCCTCTGAAATCTTATATAAAGTTAGTAATATCAAAAACACTTAGTAGTAATAAATATTCAGTTTAAATGTCATAAATAGGAAGCTAGAGAAACCAAGAAATATACATATTTATAAAAAGCTGGAATCAGATTTTCTGATTAATCAATCAATATTGTTTTATAAAATGTTCAAATGTAACCAAAAATTACTCAAAAACAATCAATCGTTTCAAAATTAATCAAAATCGGTTGACGAGCAATTTAATAATCTATTGATAATCGATTAATCGCTACAACTCTAGTGTAAACTACAGAATTGTAGAGTAACATCAAGCTCCATGGTCAAAGAAAGTTAATATCAGATTGACATCCCATATTCCCATGCTCTCTCAAGCTCCATCTGTCACACTTAAATAGCCATCATTTGATTAAGTTGATTTCATTTTAGAATTGAACAATTATCTTTCTGTCACTCTTTACTGTCAACAACAAGAGGCAATAATGTGTGGTGTACCTGTTCAGGTTTGAGGCCTGTGAAGCAGAACATGCCGATCTGGTCGATGACGTGCTGCCAGTTGTGGGTGGAGCCCTCCTTTTTCAGACCAGCCACCAGCTGTTCTCTCATCTTGATGATGCGGTTAGCCATACCATGGACCTCCTCCAGCCTGGTATGAACAACAGCAGCGCCAAACAGATGAAGAAACAGATTTTGGAATATATATTGAGCAGTTTAATGTATATGAAAGAACCTGAAGTGCTTTTACAGCAATGCAAACTACACATTTGGTTCAGGTAATGTCTGTATATACAGTACATGCATCTATAAGCACATACCACAGTGTGCGCAGGTCTGGTGAGTTGAGAATAGTTGATGCAATTCTGGCGCCATTCATTGGTGGGTTGGAGTAAATGGGCCTGATGAGGATCTTAAGCTGAGACTCCACTCTCTTTGCCTCGTCTGTGTCAGTGCACACCACAGTGAAGCCTCCCACACGCTCACCTGTGAATATCAACATGCACACAGAGTGTTGTGACCAACTCATGTACATGAAACAGGAAAACTGTGTTAATCTGTTAAAACTGATGAATTAACCCCTTAAAGAACAAAATAATGATGAAGGATTCACTACATCTCTATATTTAAATATAATGAACAGCATATTGTAAATTTGCAACCAGTAAAGCGTATTTTGGAACATTACAAATTAGGTTTGAGGTTACACATGACCATCACAGAATAGTAAGCCAAAATAGAGAGATGCAGATCTATTTGTAAATCTGAAACAGGATTTAAGTTCTTAAAAACATAAATTTTCATGTGAAAGAGATCTCACTGAATGTGTCTTAATACAAGTGATTACTGTGTTCACTGTGTCACAAAACATTGCTTTGGTGAAACAAAGAAGAGGTGTCAACAGAAACACCTGTTCCTTGATGACTATTTACTAGATGACTGCTTTAGGAGATATTTTGAATTAATGACATATAAGCAGCTGTGCTGAGCACCTAAGCTGATATTAACTAATCTGTCTTCCATTACAGTACAATTATCTTCTGTGCTTTGAAAGTCAGAATGCATATATGAATAAATCAAGTTTCACCAGCTAGTTTTTACCACTGGGTGGTGGTAAACATAACATACAGTTCACCACATCAGTCACTATGAAGATTTTTCATTCTCTGAGAGTCACATTCAGACATGCACTCAGTCATTTTGGCTTCCATAAATAATTAATTTTCCAGCATCAACCTGTATAGTAGAGCACATAAATTGTTTCTATCAACTCTCACTTCAGGAGATTGTTTTGGCCAAACTCTCACTGCAGTTATAAAAAACTGTATTCTCAGAAATGAGCAGACCCTATACAAAACTAGTTCAAAGTAGTACTGCCATTTCTAATTTTTATGTCATGTCTGTGCCATTATCTGCATGTCTTTTAAATATTTCTTCAAGATGAGCTTGTCCTGATTTCTGACTGACCATAGAGACCCATGTTCTTGGCAAAGGACTGGGACAGCAGGATGTTGTGACCCTGCTCAATGAAGTAGCGCACAGCCCAGGCATCACGGTCGATGTCTCCACTGGCGAAACCCTGATAGGCCATGTCGAAAAACACCAGCAGGTTCCTTTTCTATAATGTGAAAAAAGAAGGGGGAGAACATAGGAAAGAGAAGCAGACAGAGACAAACTGTTCAAAAAGTTTCAAGTGATAACAGCCAGATAAGAACAGTGCTTATCAATTGTGGCTTTTGAACTGTTAAAGACCCTCTGATTTTGAGATAAAAGAAAATGTACACTGACATTTTATCAAAATTAAACTGCTAAAATTTTGCAAAGCTTTACTGACATATTTACTCACCTTCACAATGTCAGAGATCTCCTTCCACTGCTCAGGCCTGGGGTCCACACCAGTGGGGTTGTGGGCACAAGCGTGCAACATGATCACACTCTGCTCTGGGATTTTCTGTGGCATAAAAAAAGGTTTTGATTAGTAAACTTACAACACCATGACAAGTGCAGACTCTCTTAGTTTAGTTTTCACTGCAGCACAAGATATGATTAACTGTCAGGCCCCCTCACAATATCTTGGTTTTAAACAAAAATAGGGGCCAAAACAACAGAACAAGTTCTTCCTGGTGGCTGTTACATAAATACACAATTGAAAATACACAAATAAAACGTACACCACAGACTGGGTGGCTGTTGAATGGAAACAGGATTGGATTTTGATATAAGAATACAAACTTTTTTTTTTTCATATATATTGTTTAAAAGATGCACATCATGATTTGTTAAAAAGGCATTTTTCATTTCATCATGACTTTAATGTCTTACAGAGATGTCTTCAATAGCTCCTTTGAAGTCAAAGCCACAGGTGCCAGGGTCATAGTATCTGTATGCTTTGAGCTGCATGCCAGCGTCTCTGAAGATGGGTGTGTGGTTTCCCCAGGATGGTTTGGGCAGGTACACATCACGTGGACCTCCATGGAATCGAGACTGTGACGGAAGAAGAACCTGGTGAGATAACCAGTCTGACCTAATTGTTTGTGCTAAGTGACCAATAAAAGAGGACCTCACCAAAAAGTTGGCTCCAATGCGCAGAGATCCAGTTCCTGAGATGGTCTGGACAGTGATGCTCTATTGGGAGAAGAGAATTAGACTCAAACTCTCAGTACCACTTTTAAAATGATTTTGTTTGGAGTAGTTAACACCACCCAACTTACCCTGCCACTCTTCAGGACCTCATTATCAGCACCAAGAGCAAGTTGGGCGCAGGCCTTGGCAAACTCCCCCAAACCACCAATGGCAAGGTACTCCTTATCCAGCTGTTTGGCCGCAATAATAGCCTCTGCCTAGAAGGAAAGCATGAAAACTACTGTAATTTCCTTGGCTGGATTCCCCTGCCCTGTTCATAAAACATCTATGATTTCATTAATTTTTCACTTTGTTGGACACAAATTTAAAAAAATACACACTTTCTCATGGTGATAAAGTTGACATTCTCATGGTTATTAACATATGCTTCATCAAGAAATGCTGATGTTCACAGGACAACAGAGGCTGAGCTCAGGATGACAAAGCAAGAATGCACCAATGAGAGAGACCCTGACCAGCAACACAACAACCTTTTAACCCTTCAAAACCCAGTTGAAACTCCAACTCCCTGAGTGGCCTCTCCATTTTCAAAAGACTTGATTAAAGTCTTCAAACACAGTCTAACAGCGGAGATAACGTGATTCTCTTTTGAGTTCATCAGCATAAGAAATTAGGACTCAATCATATGACTGCTTTCCTCCTTAACCTCTGAATTGCATTGGGGAAATCACTTCGTGCATGTGTGTCACATGAGAGAAACCCTGTGGATTCACTGAAAGGCCTGGTAATCGTTATACCTTACGGACGCAGCTGAGCACAAAGGGCTTGCCCTGGTCATCCCTGTAGGCTCCCACTCCCAGGTTCATCTTCTTTGGGTTGGAGTCCCTCTTGAAGGCTTCGCTCACCCCCAGGATGGGATCCGGGGGACCCATCTGCACTCCACCCCACCATGAGCTGCAAAAACACCAAATAATGTATACAATAATAATGAGGACAGGAAGGCAAACACTGAAGAGAGACAAGACTTCACCTGTGCATGCTGCACTTAAAACAGTTATTTCCCTAATAAACAGAACAGAACATCCTTAAAACTAATTAAATGTTCTGCTTCTCAAGTTTTCATGACCTTATGTGACACTGTCTGGTCACACTGATGTGATGGCTGCATTAGCCATGCTTCTGTAACACGCTGTGGACCTAATGCTCAAGATTAACTCCTCATGTGACCTGAGGGTACCACACTGACGTAGACGAATGACACAAGTCTCATGAAACAAACATTATAATCCATTCAGGGGGTCCAGAGTCCAAAAACAAGAGTTAATCTGGGTTTAAAATACACCGTTTCAACGTCCCCTTGTTCACTAAGCCACTATTATTCCCACCTTAATAAACGTACATTACGGTACTCTACAGTAAGAAAAACAGATTATCATTCAAGAAAATTTCATTTTGCACAAGCACACTGATTTTATTTACAATTTTCATTAACTTTACTTGTGCTTTTGACAATATTTGCAATCCTTTTAAAAAATTTTACTCACCTGGCCTATGGCCTCATTTTTTCTTATTTTCAACCCTTTAGTTTTATTAATTTGTCCAGTGTTGCAAAATACTTCTGACTGATTAATCATTAGCATACTGAAGACCTTTATTTTGGAAATTACTGATCTGTGAAAATAGAAATATCCCCCGTAAGAAGAATGAGGAAATACCTGCATGAACACAAGAATGAGTGAAGGCAGAGGAGTAAGCAGACCAGTATTAAAGACAGCAAACACAAGCTGCATATCAAATGTAAAAAGGTCATGACTCTGACCTCCTGACCTCAGCCAGACATTGTCAGTCAATCACAGCTTATTATGCACATAACACTGTGTAAATGTATTAGATACACTTTAGACTGGTTACTTATAACATATCATAATAAACCATACACAAGACTTTACATAAAGTTACACTGACTACTGCAATTTCAATTGGGATAAATGGTTTTAAAATACTTTTCTTTCTGATTCTTGACTGGTGTAGGTGTCTGGTTCAGGTTCACAGGCCCTTAATCATACTATCTCTTTTATCTATCTATTGCAAAATATAATACCTTAAAAAATGTGTTTTAGAGCAAAGGAACCTCATGTATGTAGAACGGGGTTCAGGCCAAGACGTCCAAAACTCAAAACAAGGCACATCAATAAAGATGTTTTAGCAAGTGTCTATCTCTCAGTGTGGCTTCCAGGAAAATACTAGCTGAGTCATCTGTGCATGATGTACATTGAAAAATGAAATGGCATAATGTGGAATCTACTGAAGATATCTGAATGGGTTTACCACACCAACAAAGCAAAAATGAATGCAGTGATTATCTCTACAAACAAAATTTAGGAGTACATTATTTTACCTCCCACTACCACTTAAAATGAAGGTCTCTGCTCCTGGATATTTGGCTACTACTTCATAATAAATAATAATCATCTTGTCACTGTAACCTGCATTGCACTACTGCTCACATATTGTCTCGGGTTTCTTCTGCTTTATAAACCCTCTAAACTTTGCAGCTAAATTTAGGAGTGAACACTTTGCAAAGGGCAAGGGTCTCCAATCCCCTCCCAATAATGTAAAAAGGATCACACTGGTTATTAGACAGTGGCTACAATTCACTAGAAAACACATTTATTGCATGAAAATTGAGTGGTGTTAAGTGATTTTTTTTTTTTTTAAAAACATATATATGGCTCATCCAGCTTTGCAATTGTTTAGCTAATGGCATATTTGATCCTGAAGATCTAATACTACAGGGAGTAGACGCCACAATCAACAAGAAATACTTAAGGATGCAATAAAATACAACAGCACTGAATGAAAACACCTTTGAGAGGCTTAAACTGATCAGAGGGTGCGGGAGATGTATTACTTCCACTTTGTACTGACGCTGCAGTCGATATTATTAGAGTATTGTAAATGCTTATCAGGACTATGCAATACACTTTTGAATTTTAAGATTAGATAAGAGTTTCTTATTTTCATTGCTCAAGTACAGTGATATAGAGTACATAATGGGGCTAGGTATTGATACTCAATACCCTTAAGGTACCAACAAAAGCAACAGTGATAGTTATATTTGATCATTTTGTATCAAGATCTAGGAATCCCTACGTGTTCTTCGATTTAGTGTGACATGGGATTGGCCCATAATCACAGCAGCTACAACCCATACAATCTGTATATTATATGTATATTTGATGGAGTTGGCCATTTTTAACTAAACGTAATCAAGTAGATTTAACAAGGACTGTATCGATGTATTGTGTGTTTGTGTGAGAACAGAAATAATGAGGCAACAAACTAACAAATGTGTCTGTGATGAACCAAAATTAGCTTCAGCAGCCACCAGTCAAATACTGGTAAATACTCAAGTGTCTGTTAGTTTTGCTTCACTCGCCAAACAAAAAACAACGATGAGAAGCAGGTAAAATGCATTTTGAATGGTTGACAAAAAAGTTAATTTTGAACCCTGGTGTCTGTGAGTTTACAGTTATTTTACTCTGTAGTATTGTACCATTGTGAATCCCAGCAGCAGCAATGCTACATACAGTAAGGGTTCATGTGGTCTTATTGTGGCAGCAGAGTGCATGTACACAGAACCTTTGAACAGCTGAACTTCAGCATTTATATAAACATCACGGAGACGGACAAGTTATCAGTGATCAATAGACTAAAGGCCTATTTGGCAAAGTGCAGAGCAGGACTGCTGGGCCGCCCCACTAATCTTATTGGCGTCTAACATGAAATAATAAAAGCTTTTTGCAGGTGGTGGAAAGCCCCTATTGTCATTTATTCATTCCTTGAAACCAGACCAGTGTGCTTGAACGTGAAACAAGATGTGACAAGAGCAGAGCACTGAAACACACCCACAGACAGACATATGATAGCACTGGCTAGCAAAACGAAACCCACAGTTACACCTGCAGAGATAGAAGCAGGCTAAACAAAGATTCAGAGACGAGTACAAACGCATGACCAAACTGTCTTTGCGAGTAAAATATACATATTAATTATTTTTTTACCAAATAAAAGCACGGTAGGAGATCTAAACGAGTTTGCCCTCCAAACAGACCCTGAAAGGACATCAGTGCCCGTCTCAGCTTCACCGCTAGAAATCAGCCAATCAGCGATCAAAGGCGGGACACGACAGCCAATCAGCTCGCACGACTTCTTCAACTACGACAAGTCGCTTAGCTCAAACTGTGCGTGGGGATTTGACAGCTGAACCTATCGCGATCGTGTAAATCCTTCAGAAAGTTATCTTTAAACCGAGATAAAGCAAAGTCGCAGTCACTCCAGATTACACATTTTTTAGTAACATCACACATGTTATTTATAACGAGCCACGCCGTTAGATGTGCTGTCATTATCTCCTCCACACAGGAGACTGCTTCACGGGAACTTGTGCCGCTGACACACCAACGTGACTTTCATCAGCCGCGAGCTTCACTGATAGCGACTTACCCTCTGAGGTCATGTTGGTGCACATGGGAGAGGGTCTACCACAACAGGTGTTGACCTGTGAGGTCACCGAGTCATAAACCTGCAGACTGTAACGTTAACCTACATATGAACATTAGCTAAGCTAGCTCTCACAGCACACCGGGGCCTATTGAAACCATTTGACCCCTGTCTGTGTTAGCTAGCCGGCAGCTAACATGGCTAGCACAGGGCAGTGAAGCTGCAACATCAGTCTGAAGGCTGGAGGAACCGTGAACGTTATCCTTAAAATAACGGCTCGTCTGCTGGTCAAGCTAGCTAGTCGGCTGAATGTCTTAAGTGAGGTAGATTAGCAAGCCATCTGTCTTTAAATGTCTCTTTTCCGGTAGTTTTGAGCGTTTTTTTCTCTTTACCTGTTGCGGATGGACAGAACTCCCAGGGACGGAGAAATGTTCCCCAGACAGTGGATCAACTTGTTAGACTTGAGCAGGGCCATGGTTGTGCTGCGCTTGGGAGGAGAGCCTGGTAGGATGTGGACGGATGTGAAGGGCAGGCACGTCCACGATGCTACGTCTGAGTACGTGCTGACGTCAGAGCAGTAAACGCTCGGTACATTTTTTTAAACTTCTTTTATTCAATTATAAAAAAAATATATATATATCAAAAAGGATGAGGTTCACAGTTTGTCACAACAGAAGAAGCATAAGAAGAAAAGGGCTAAATGCATACATTAATGCATACAAGTCCTGGTGGGTTTCTGATTTGAATGTTGGTGTTAATGGATATAAAACCTACCATATAAAATTATGAGATTTAAAATAACGACACCTCACTTCTGTCCAGATCATTTTTCCCATGATAAAAAAAAAAAATCTGTAAATTATTCTTAGTCTCACATAACATATTAAAAACATGCTCAACATCAATCCAAGGCCATTTAACATAGATGCATTCATAAAATAAATGCAGCCTACACTTGTTTCTGTGCCAGTGTTACAGAAGACACAAGATTTAGAAACATAATTTCTATATTTTTTAGAAAGTGGTTTGTTGGGTTATTGGATTCTCTTTTCAGAAATGAGTATTTAAAAACAGAAAACGAGCAGTTATTTGTTTTTGTTTTGTTTTTTGACATTGAAAAGTAATAAAAATAATATTGCACCTGATAATGAACATATTATTGCACATGATATCAGACCTAATATTATACATGATAATAATATTGAAAAAATTAAAGGTAATATTGCAAATGATAGTGAAGGTAATGTGAAATATTAAACATAATATTTCTGTTTTTGTAGTGATTTTATTTTCTGTTACACGAAATAGTAAATGAAAATCAAACAGTTTTTAAAATTTCACTTATCCCTTTTTGACCATGGCAAAGAAAAATGCCCTGTACTTCAATTTTAATTTTTGGATTTCAAAATGAAAATCAAATAACTACAACAACCACTGCGGGCCGTAGTTTTGATACAACAGTGCATATATCTTCCAATAAAAATCTTTATGCAACTTGGGTAGGTTTCAGGGAATTTGCCTTGGTATCTTTGTACATAACAAAAACACAAAATAGTTTATGAGAAAATATGAAGAAAGATGAAGGCAAGTACAGCACGTCAAGAAGCATAAATAGAAGACAGACAATTACATGAAATGTGACTGATACATTGGAGGCCTACATGTCTCAAGTCACTAAGTTCCCAGTAAAATCAACATCAACATTAAAAGGATCTATAGAGAGGTCATTCATAGGCAGGACAAATCCTCACCATCATCATATATGTCCAAAGCAGCTACAAATTAGAGAAATACAATAAAAATCACACATTAAAAATTATCCACTGTAGAAAACTTACAAAAGACTAGAAATATATTTCTAAGCCACTTCCAGTATATAAGGGTCAAGTAGCAAAAAAGTATAATAAATATCCCATAAATAAATGCGTGCAAATAGATGCAAAAATAGGAGGCATAACATTGTACAAATAACATTGTAAAAAAACACTTTAAATTCATTTACTAAAAAGACATGAATGTTTGTTTATGTTGTTCTATGAGTAAATATATAGACAGAGCCTGCGGTGAATATCATAGAGGACAAGTTAACAATTGGTTCTAAACTCACGAATGAAGTAAACATGTAATAGAAATGATCTGATGTCAAATTATACAGTATGTTGACACAAAGATAATCAGTGTTCATTAATCCTGGCTGCCTCTCGATCCAGCTGTAAAATACACAACAAAAACCAGAGGAACCATTGCTTGAGCGTATTTAAAGAGAGAAAAGGGGAACTGTTGAAGTTGCCTGCTGTATACAAGACAATAGTGTCACTGTGACCAGTGGCTTAGTTATGGTGGGCCTCAGTGCAGGCTATTATGAGGGGCCCCAGTGCATGCTAGTTACTAGTTATGAAGCACACACACATATACACACACTCACACATCATGCATTTTAAATGAGTTCTTCTTTTAACAAGCAATCTGAGTCACCTGTAAAGGCCCATTCTCTATTGGAGGTCCTGCTCTCTACACAGGTCCCAACACCCCATGTACCTTAGTGTAGCTGCACAGCCTGCACTTTTATGCCTCTAAATGTCGATGCTTAGGATAAACTCCTTAATGCTAAATTTGCCATCTGATAGATAGGACCTTAGCTTTTAGCTAAACAACATACAATAGCAAGTGCTTCTCTTAATTAGACAAACTAAAAAAACATACTAATTAAGTGTGAAAGTTTCTTGAATGTGAATGAACATTGTGCACTGTGCTGCATTTTGAAGAAGTGTGATGGTGGCCTTTTTGATGATAATATCACAAAAGTTGATCGTCATGTCATCATGCTTAAAGCCAGTAGACCTGCTCCTGAATGTTTGCTATCCAAGTGTTTATAAGCGACACAGCTGGTTGAAGTGACAAACACATCTTTTATGGGGATGGTTACTTTTTTATTGGACACTTGATTACAGAAATTTTGTGGTTCTCTGCAGTAGCATCTGCAGTTACTTAATTTTTCCACTTGAGGGCAATGTCAAACAATATACACTGCATCATCCTTTGAGCTGCAGCTTTTTTGAGCTGCTCCATATATGTTTATCTGCCAATAGTCAGCAGTGAAAAGTAACTGTGTACATTTACTCATCTATTGCACTACACTACATATCTGAGGGAAATCATTTTCACTTCACTACATTTATTTGATAACTTAAGTTACAAGTTAATTGTAACTTGTTCAGATTTTATAAAGAAAACACATAATCAGTTAAATATGATGCATTGTCATAGCTTAAACTACTAACAGTATGGGAACGAGTTAAAATTAATTAACCTATAATAGTAAAAATACTCAAACATGTATGTATCATAATCATAAATCCAATAATATAACACATAATAATATCACACTCACGGGGAAGATTTTTCTGCATTATGAGCACTTTTACTTTGAACACTAAGTACATTTAGCTGATAATATTTTGGTATTTTACTTGGGTAAGTTTTGAATGCAGGACCTTTACTTTAACACCTTTTTTTTTTTTTTTACTGTGGTCATTTTGCATTTGAGTAAAGGATCTGAACACAATGAAATGCGACATTAAATCTGATCCACTGCAGAAAAAGTGTGTTATTTTTGACTAAAGGGTAAAAGAATAAAAAACTATCATCACTGTTCTTACCCCATTTGGCCGAGCACTAGTACCTCCAAACTCCCACTAGATGGAGATCTTCTCCACATTTCACTCACTCCACAAAGCTCAGCAGCACCCACTATTTATTGTGTTACAGCTACACAATCATTGCATTATTAGTAAAAAGATTAGATGAGCAATGATTCCAACCTTGAGAAAGGTTATCTACCAACTACTTGGAGATACCAGTGCTGTCACTAAGCATAATGTGTAATAAGTGTGCTTTTGCCTGATGTTACTGCAAAACTGCTGCATTAGATGAAGATACCAGGCGTGTTTTACTTTCAGAGTCACACAAGTTTACAAGAACAGCAACCTCACAGTCAGTCAGTGTGCGCAGAAGGAACAGGGACCTGGATGAACATCACACAGCAGAGCCTGGAAGTCCATGAAACTCACTGGCACCTCAACAGAGTGACAGAGCGGGACATCAACTTGGCATGTGGGACTGCCAGTGTGAGGATGAGATATGGATATTTTTACATATTTCCAATAAAGCCATCATGTCAGAGAGAACTCTCATCAACACATACAATGTTCAAACATATTGCAGAACATTTAGGAGGCAGAAAACAATCTATCTTTTACAGTTTACATTGTTTACTCTGCAGCATGTTCAGTAACATACAGTGTTTTGTTTATTAAAGGTATAATATCCAACAGTTTCCTAAAAACAAAACAAAACAAAAAAAAAAAACAAAAAAAAAAAACAAATAAACAAAACAAAACAAAACATGTTTTGAAGTAAGTCTCATTCAGCCTTTCTGCTCTAGTGATGGCAGTCTACTTTTGTGGATTATAACAACTCAGAATAACACCTTGTTCCCTTAATTAAGGGTAGAAGGTTAACCTGCTATTCTAATTAAGTCACCTCAGTCGGGTTACTCTTAGTATTAGGTGTCTGATGTTCATGACGTCCACATCTTTTCCAGCTTTTCCTCTCTGCAGTTGAGGTAAGCCTAATTTAAGACAAAATTTGATTTTGTGATCAAATAATGTATTATGACAGATATAAAATGGTCCACCTGCATTGGCCAGATTGTTAAGTAAGGCTAATATTAGCAATTATATTAATTATATTTAATAAACTAAAGTAACACACTAAGTTCACTATTTTAAAAAAAAAAACAACTACCTTTCCCTGAACAAAAAATACAATTAGGTCATTAAGAATTAGCATTTTACTTCTGAGTTGGAAAATTGGAAACTTTTTAAGTTGATTATATCTAAGTTTGTTTTGACAATTGTTTTCATCTAATTTGTTAACTTGGTTTGAAAAAAAAAATCATCTGTGTGCTACCAATTTAAATAATGTTTTAAGTTGGTCCAATAATTCTCTTTTTTCAGTTGTGTGTTCTGGACATTTCTGGGCTTCAGCCTGTCTGGAAGTGGTGTGAAGCCCCCAACCAATAACAATGAACAGGTTTTGGT